>CM062105.1:7681575-7728029 GCA_031163375.1 Conogethes punctiferalis | reverse complement strand
AATTTTGTTGCAAAAATTAGCAAAATCAGGTTTCGCCCCAAATTTACTCAGTTTCTTCGCAAGTTATCTAAGTAATCGACGTCAATTTGTGACAGTAGATGGTTTCTTGTCAGAGGAATACTACACAAGGTCAGGTGTAAGTCAAGGCAGTACTCTAGGCCCAACACTTTTTTTGCTATTTATTAATGATCTGCCAATTAAAATCAATTCCGCTGAATGTTTGCTGTTCGCTGATGATTTGAAATTAAGTATCGGTATAGGTAATACTAATGATACTCAACTTTTGCAAAATGATATCAATGCAGTTTTAGAATGGAGTATAGATAATCGTCTTCCATTTAATGAAATGAAATGTAAAATTATTACATTTACGCAAAAGCGGAATCCTATAATTGAAGATTATAAACTAAATGACACGCCTTTGGCTAGAGTAAATGAATTACGGGACCTTGGCTTGACATTAGATAGTAAATTAAATTTTCATAATCATATAAAATCAATTGTTAAATTAGCTAGTAAGACTTTAGGATTTGTTGTAAGAACAGCAAATGACTTTGACGATATAAGGGTAGCCAAAATATTATATAACTCATACGTTCGGAGTAGATTGGAGTACGCTGCCATTGTCTGGAAACCATACCAAGAAAAATATATTCTGCTTATTGAGAGAATTCAACGTAAATTCACGCGTTGGCTTTACAAAAAACAATATGGGTATTACCCTTATTTGTATCCATCTTTATTTGTCTCGGAATGGTTGATATGGAAACGCTTAAATATCGTAGGTTGGTGGCTGCCATTATGTACTACATATCAATCATCCAACATAAGATTACTAGCCAGGCAGTGTTGGAGAGGGTGGGCCTGGTAGTGCCCAGGTACCTTCAGCGTGACGAAGCAGGCACCGTAGCCCCTAGGCGCAGGCAGCGCCTTCTCAGTAAGCCGTCGACGCGAACTGAGCGAGCGGCATTCGCTCCCACCAACCACGCACTGAGTCTGATTGGGGACATACTCGCTCAGCATGACGACATTGATTTGTTTGCCGACAGTTGCAGTAAATTATTTGCAAATTTTTATAGAATAATTGATGACATGACTCGGTCTTAATTTGTTAATTTAATTTGTTTTTTTGACCACATGTTTATAATATTGACATTTGTACCTACCTAATCTAATATTGTGACATATGTACCTAATTTGACATTTTTGTATAAAATAATTCATTGTTTTGTAATTTCTTGTACGCGTTTTGGAACAATTCTGTAAGCTACAAGTTTAATAAATAAATAAATAAATAAATACCACAGGCCGATGACGGGCAGCAGCGTCATCGGAGCGAGAAGCTACGCCCTGCGATCGCCAACCCCTCTTCCCAGCGTGGCGATTATGGGCATATCCTCCAGATGTTGGCCCTAAATGGCGAACAACTGGAGAGGCCTGTGTCCAGCAGTGGACTGTGTAGGCTGATGATGATGATGCTGATCATGACGGTGATGGTGCTAATGATCCTGATGATGATGATGCTGATGATTCTGATGATGATGATCCTGATGATGATGATCCTGATGATGATGATCCTGATGATGATGATGCTCCTGATGATGATGATGATGCTGATATGTGGTCTATAGGCAGCGTAAGCACGGCGCTGTCCAGCTGTACCGCTGTCCGCTGTGCGGCGCGCGCTTCCCGTCGCTGTACTATATGTATCTAACAGACACACGCGCGTTATAGGCAGCGTAAGCACGGCGCTGTCCAGCTGTACCGCTGTCCGCTGTGCGGCGCGCGCTTCCCGTCGCTGTACTATATGTATCTAACAGACACACGCGCGTTATAGGCAGCGTAAGCACGGCGCTGTCCAGCTGTACCGCTGTCCGCTGTGCGGCGCGCGCTTCCCGTCGCTGTACTATATGTATCTAACAGACACACGCGCGTTATAGGCAGCGTAAGCACGGCGCTGTCCAGCTGTACCGCTGTCCGCTGTGCGGCGCGCGCTTCCCGTCGCTGTACTATATGTATCTAACAGACACACGCGCGTTATAGGCAGCGTAAGCACGGCGCTGTCCAGCTGTACCGCTGTCCGCTGTGCGGCGCGCGCTTCCCGTCGCTGTCGCGGCGCGCGGCGCACCTCGCGCGGACGCACGCGCGCGCGCAGCTGCGCTACCGCTGCCCAATCTGCGACAAGCGATTCCTGCTGGCAGGTGCGTAGTAACGAGACACTTGGGCTACTCTATGTCTTTGTTAACTCTTATTTTATTACATACTTTCGGTATCATTTCATTATATTCCAACTCTAATCTACATCTTTCTATTCCATTCCATGTTATGCTCTTGCATTTCATTTCATTGCACCAATCTATTCAATTTGTTCATTACATTTTAATCCCTATCAACTAGTCGTTTCCATTCCGTAAATTGTACATACAAAATAAGAATGCAACAGAATGTGCAAAAAAAAATCTATCTATTCCATTACATGCCGTTCCATTCCAGGTAATGTAATGGAACGGAAAAGAATTTCATAACATTACACTTTATTCCATTCCATTATCTCAATTGGAATTTTGTGTGGAATGTAATTCCATTCCATCACATTGGCTGGCTCGTTGACCTTTGCCTTCTGAGTCAAGGGTCGTAGTTCGATTCGATTATTGTTTGTATTGGTCTGGATGTTTGCTATGTATAATATCTTTTTATTTACAAAAAAAGTATCTGGTATAGTTATCAGTTGTCTAGTATCCATAGCACAAGCTTCTGCTAAGTTTAGGGCTAGATGGCGCTGTGTGGCCCAGCGTGGCATGTCTTGCAATATATTAAATTACATTACACGCCATTTCATTACACTGCGTTCCATTCCATTACTCTCAATTGGAATTTCGAATGGAATGTAATTCCATTCCATTCCACTCAGGCCCCTCTTTTCCACCGGGCACTATGGGCACGTGCCCAGGGCCCCGTGATCGAATGGGGCCCCCTAGTTCCTGCCAGATTACTAAATGATAACTGATATTTGGATCATAGGGGCCCCATGATCCTAATGTGCCCAGGGCCTCAAATAGTTAAAAGACGGCCCTGATTCCACTCCAGGTAACCTGAGCGCGCACGTGCGCAGTACGCACCAGCGCGTGCGGCGCCACGAGTGCGCGCGGTGCGCCGGCGCCTGCCGCGAGCGCGAGCCGCACCGCGCCGCGCACACCGGACAGAGTATGTTCCAGTGCGCGCAGTGCCCTAAGAGGTAAGGATAGAATAGAAAAAGACGTTTATTAATCACATACCACATACATACAAGGTGCAAAAAGAACCTTAACGAAGCCTGAAACTTCGCATTCTGTTCCTATAACTTTTTTTTTATGGTGGCTCGACATAATGACTTCCCTACGCCTGATGACTAAATAAATATCATAAATATCAGACAACATCACATACATTGCTCGGATCCTAATGTAAGTAGCTTAAGCACTTGTGTTATGGGTATCAGAACAACGAAGGTACCACAAATAAATACTTAAATACAAATATAAACACCCAGACACGGAACAAGCACAAGTATTCATCACACGAATGTTTGTCCCGGGTGGGAATCGAACCCACGACCCTTGGTTCAGAAGGCAGGGGTCACTACCAATTGAGCCACCGAGCCTGTCAAAATGAATGTCCTGATGAAAAGCGAAAGAGAAGCCCAAGCCGCTATGACAACTGGCAAGTAACTGGTCAGTTACCTGTCAGTTGCCACCGCCATGCCGGCCCAACCCTAACCCCCACGAGCTCCGGAAACCCTACTCACCGAAAACGCAACCCGAAAGTCATTTGGCTCCGGTTTTCTATAGGGTAATATTGTATAAGGCACAAGTGATGTGCGTTCTCACATGGAACATTGTTCTCATCTGTTTTCATAGGGAATATTGTTTTCATCTGTTCTCATATGGAATTTGTTATCATCTGCTCTCATATAGATTATATTATTGCCCACAGATGAGAACAATATTCCATAACACGGCCAGTTTTATTAAACGCTGTCTCTACACAAGGGTCGCGGCACAGTACATACATTCATGCACACAAATGTTTGTATCATGCGGGATTGAACCCACAGCCCTTGGCTCAGAAGGCAGAGGTCACTACCAAATAAGCCATCGGGCCAGTCAGTTACAAGAACTTTTTTGTTCTTCCTCCATGGTGATGATGATGATGATGTTGTTGATGATGATGATGTTGATGATGATGATGTTGATGATGATGATGTTGATGATGTTGATGATTTGAAACTTTTTTTTTTATTTTCAGGTATCCCCGGAAGAAAGCCCTGATAGTCCATATGCGGACGCACACAGACGACAGGAGATTCTCTTGCGAATATTGCGGGAAGCGGTTCATACAAAAATGTACCTTATTAGTGCACCTTAAGACTCATAATAAGACGGAGAAGAGTAACAGTTGTAAAGTGAAGTGATGAAAGGATTAATTCGAAATTGAGTCTTCATTATCATCAGTCTATTGCAGTCCACTGCTGAACGTAGGCCTCCTTTAATTCGCGTGTTAATTGATTGATTCCTAAATAGGCTATTATGGCTAAAAATTGTAATTAGTCCGTCTTTTCATCATCAGCCTATTGCAGTCCACTGCTGAACGTAGGCCTCTCCAGTTGTTTGCCGCCTAGGGCAAACTTCTGGAGGATATACCCATAATCGCCGAGCTGGGCAGGCGGGTTGGCGATCGCAGGGCGTAGCTTCTTGCTCCGGTGACGCTGTTGCCCGTCATCGGCCTGTGGTATTTAGCTACGCCTTCTATCGTGATGGTTTTACCGCCACCATTCGGTTTGCCAGAGCCTCGTTTGTTGCTCGGCAGGATGCACCACGGGTAGGTGGGGTTGGCTTGCGAAAGATGAAAGGCCGCTCCCTTACATCCCATAGAAAATGTGGTGCGAATTAAAGGAGGCCTACGTTCAGCAGTGGTTGAACCAGGGCTGTGTGTTGATTGATTAGGCTATTATGGCTAAAAATTGTCATTAGTCCGTCTTTTAGCTTATTCAAAAATAAAAGACACGTATTTTTTTTATTTGTAAATTAGACTAAAAATTACGAAGTTATAGCCCGTTGAAATTACGCGTGACGTCACTGTGAGGCATTTTTACGGGAGCGAGTGACGTCAAAGACTCCCACTCGTAACTTTTGATGCCTTGTATCTTTGCTATTGTTTATTTTAATGAAAAAAGGAAAAATACGTGTCTTTTATTTTTGAATAAGCTAAAAGACGGACTAATTACAATTTTTAGCCATAATAGCCTATTGACCGGAATTGAACGCTTTAGATACGTTTTATTTTAAAACGCATTATGAAATAATTTTAATGAAATTCCTATGATAGTTGTTTTTATAATGAGTTATTAAAGTATATTTTTTAAACTTTATTGTTTTAAATTTCTGAAATATAACTTGTAACCATTTTAAATCGTTTTTTTATGTGTTTGCTTGTAATCCATCATCACTCGGGGCATTCTTTGTGTAAATAAATAAAATCGATGTCAAAAATCTTAACTAATATTATAAAGCTGAAGAGTTTGTTTGTTTGTTTGAACGCGCTAATCTCAGGAACTACTGGTCCGAATTGAAAAATTCTTTTTGTGTTGAATAGACCATTTATCGAGGAAGGCTTTAGGCTATATAACATCACGCTGCAACTATTAGGAGCGAAGAAATAATGGAAAATGTAAAAAAAACGGGGAAAAAATGACTATTCCACGCGGACGAAGTCGCGAGCACAGTTAGTAGGTAAATAACCCAAGACATGCCACGCTGCGCCACACAGCGCCACCTAGCCCAAAACTAAGCCGAAGCTTGTACTAAGGGTACTAGACAACTGATAAACTTACTTACATACTTTTTTTTTGGAAATAAATATATATTACATAGAAAACACCCAGACCAATACAAAAAGACATGTTTCATGAACACAAATGTTTGTACTGTGCGGGAATCGAACCCACGACTCTTGGCTCAGAGGGCAGAGGTCATTACCAAATGAGCCATCGAGCCAGTCGTGATAATAATAATAATCAAAATCTTTACATATTAGAACATTACAAATTAGCACATTTTCATCACACATAATTGTTTAACTTACGATTCTAGCTATTTTCCGGTGACATGTACAAATCTGTTCCTCTTTAAAATATTAGCGTAGATTAACTATTTAACGAATTCGTTAATTGATTTCCAATTGTGATTATTAGATATACCGTATTAATCCCTACGTAAAATAATCTGTTTATCAACAAGACGATCTTTTGGATAAACATTCGGCAACACGTTTTTGAAACGTTTAGTTCTAAGGAAGGTAATTAAATTGTTATTAATTCAATAGCTTTATCACCGCTAACTTACATTATGTATGTTATCAATTATCATATTAAAATCTTATAGATGGATTGAGTGTGACGTTACAGTAGGATGTTATTACAGAGAACTATAATATTTAAAAAAACCGGCCAAGTGCGAGTCGGACTCGCGCACGTAGGGTTCCGTACCAATGATTGAATGAAAAAAATTAGGTAATTTGATTAAAAATGTTTAAAAAAAAACTACTGTCTAGATTTCATTGAAACTAATTTCGTTAGTAGTTTACATAGTAATACACATCATATATTTTTTTCAGTTTTATAGTGCCCATATTTTAGAAGTTACGGGGGGGTGGACACACATTTTACCACTTTGGAAGAGTCCGTCGCGCAAACTATTCATCTAAGAAAAAAATTATGTTAGAAACCTCAACATCATTTTCAAATACCTATCCATAGATACCCCACACGTATGGGTTTGATGAAAAAAAAATTTTTTGAGTTTCAGTTCCATGTATGGGGAACCCCAAAAATTTAGGATTTTTTTCTGATTTTACTTTAAAATCTTAATGCGGTTAACAGAATAAATCTACGTACAAAATTTTAATAACGTAGCTCTTATAGTTTCGGAATAAACTGGCTGTGACATACGGACGGACGGACAGACAGACATGACGAATCTATAAGGGTCCCGTTTTTGCCATTTTGGCTACGGAACCCTAAAACCGACTTCAATATGGCGGCAATGGGACCAACAAGGAAGTACACAAAAAGAATTTGCCATCATTTTTTTTTTTTTTGGCAAATTCAAAATAATGGCTTCCCTACGCCTTATGGAAAGCAAAAGAGAAGCCGAAGTCGCTGTGACAACGGCCAAGTAGTTGGTCAGTTACCTGTCAGTTGCCACTGACACGCCGGAGCTCGTGGGGATTTTTTCTGGCCTGTATTTGATTACTTCAAGATTCTGCTATTTGATACAGAATCGTGAAATAATTGGGCCGGCCAACCCTAACCCCCCACGAGCTCCGGAGACCCTACTCACGGAACAGAACACGACCCGGAGGTCATTTGGCTGCGGTATTCTATAGGGTGGATGGGAGGTCCTTCCCCGGACGGGCAGCTCAATTCGAGCGAAGATTCGCTATGCCCTACCTCTCTTAAACTATATGGCTCGATGGCTCATTTGGTTCCCGCACAGTACAAACATTTGTGTTCATGAACATGTGTCTGTTTGTATTGGTCTGGGTGTTTTTCTATGCATAATATGTATTTATTTTAAAAAAAGTAAGTAAGTTTATCAGTTGTCGAGTACCCGTAGTACAAGCTTCGGCTTATTTTGGGGCTAGATGGCGCTGTGTAACCCAGCGTGGCATGTCTTGGGTTATTTAAAAAAATACCGGCTCAATGAAAGGGTAAGGGTGGAATAAGGGACCAAGATATTTCCAACCAGCAGGGTTTAAGCCGATACCAACTGGATACCTACTGGTAATTCAAGGAAGATTTGCGTATCATTAAGTATAGCACTCAGATTTAAAGGACGATAAGATTTATTTCTTTGACAGTTTGATTATGAGATTGAACGATAGTGTTCAAGATTAGAGAGATTTGTTTTGAAATAGTTACACACTTACACTGCCACTGAAGACGTCACACAAATCAACATCATCATCAGCCTATTGCAGGCCACTGCTGGACATAGGCCTCTGCAGTTGTTCGCCACTTTGGGCAAACATCTGGAGGATATACCCATAATCTCAACGCTGGGCAGACGGGTTGGCGATCGCAGGGCGTAGCTTCTCGCCCCGGTGACGCCGCTGCCCGTCATCGGTCTGTGATATTTAGCTAAACCTGTAATCGTGACGGTTATACCGCCACCAGTCGGTTGCCAGCGCCTCGTTTGTTATTCGGCAGGATGCACTTCTGGCAAGTGAGTGTGGTTTGGAGCGAATAGATGATAGATCGTTCCCTTACATCTTTGTCTCTATTATAGGTAGGTATTATTGTAATTTTGTTCTGGGGCAATTGTATTATTGTAATATCTAAGGGGCAGCGCAGACGACAGACTATCCGTGACGCACTCTTTTGCACTTATAATATGCAGTAACGCACACGACGCGCAAAAATCTGTCGCGGATATTTCAACGCACACGACGCACATTGTCGATCATTCTGTCGGCCAGACCGCTCTTTTTAAATGTCTCAGACGCAGACTATCGCACAAAAAGTGTGCCGTCTGCGCTGCACCTAAGTGTTAAACTTGTATTACACTTATCTAATTTTAATCTCGTCACAAATTCCTCTCAAGAATAAGACATCTAAGACAAACAAACTCGATGTTTTTTCTTCAAACAAAAGTTCTCGAGCGATCGTTTGAAGTGTAGCTATAAAGATAACTCTGATAGGCTTGATCAAACATTGCAAAACTCGAGTTGCGATGAGATTTTGAGTCGTTTAATGGTTTTTTTTTATGACAGAGGAGGCAAACGGGCCTGAAGGTCATTATCAAAAACTATCGTAGTCCACTGCTGGACATAGGCCTCTCCAGTTGTTCGCCACTTAGGGCAAATCTCTGGAGGATTTAGGTACGCATAATCGCCACGCTGGGCAGGCGGGTTGGCGATTGCAGGGCTTAGCTCCTCGCTCCGGTGACACTGCTGCCCGTCATCGGCCTTTACATTACTGGCCCGGTGGCTTAATTGGTAGTGACCTCTGCTTTCTGTGCCAAGAGTCGTGGGTTCAATTCCCGCACAGTACAAACATTTGTGTTCATGAATATGTCTGTTTGTATTGGTCTGGGTGTTTTCTATGTATAATATGTATTTATTTACGAAAAAAGTATCTAAGTAAGTTTATCAGTTGTCTAGTACCCATAGTACAAGCTTCGGCTTAGTTTGGGGCTAGATGGCGCTGTGTGGCCCAGCGTGGCATGCATGTCTTGGGTTATTTATGTGTTAATTCTAAACCAAGAAAGTAGGGGTCAAGGGTCATCGATGCCTACCCAGGACAAACATAGTACCAGTAACCAGGACAACATAACACAGAACAAACACAAATGTTCATCACATTTGTGTTTGTTCCGTGTCTGGGTGTTTAAATTAGTTTATTTTATATAAATATTGTATTTTCTTTTATTGTGTTTCCTTTTGTACACTCACCGCACAACAAATCTGCTCTCTGCATGACCCAAGGGTCGACTGGTAGAGAATGCTCCTAGCATTAAGTTCGCCTTTTGTGCAATAAAGTTTACATAAATAAATAAATTTGTATTTAAGTATTTATTTGTGGTACTTTCGTTGTTCTGATACCCATAACACAAGTGCTTAAGCTACTTACTTTGGGATTGGAGCAATGTATGTGATGTTGTCTGTTCTTTTGTTTCCTCGACCCAACGATTGTCTTGAATAGTTCGATTTTAGTTACAAGAGCGCCCAAGTCCTATCACCTATAATACAATGAATATGTAATGATTTTCCTGCTCAACTTTGTATTTTTGGGCCGTAAGTACGTATGTCTGTCTATCAGGCATTTTGAATTGTCACCGCGATAATAATATAAAAAAATGCAATTGGCATACTTTTATCAGTATACAATTAAGTAATATTATGATAAAACCATGAAATAAATATAATCATCAATAATTGAACAATAAAAGTGTTATAAATGTTTCGATCCCACTTCCTGTCTTCTAAAACGTCATCATTAGCCACTATAGTAGTCCACTGCTGGAGATAGGCCTCTCCAGTTGTTCTCCACTTGGTCAAACATCTGGAGAAGCTTTTAATCGCTGTTCAGGCGTGTTGAGTATCGCAGGGCGTAGCCCCTCGCTCCGGTGACGCTGCTGCCCGTCATCGGCCTGTGGTATTTAGCTACGCCTTCAGTCGTGATGGTTATACCGCCAGTCGGTTGCCAGCGCCTCGTTTGTTTAACAGGATGCACCACGGGCAGGTGAGGGTGGCTTGGAGCGAAAAGATGATAGGTCGCTCCTTTATATCTCCTGTAGGGTCTACCCTATGTTATAAAAGGTGTGTATGTATGTTCTAAATGATATTATCTTATCTCATCTAGTAAAATTACGTGCTAGTTATAAAACATTATGGGATGTAAAGGAGCGGCCTATCATCATTTCGCTCCAAGCCAACCTCACCTGCTCGTGGTGCATCCTGCCGAATAACGAACGAGGCACTGGCAACCGACTGGTGGCGGTATAACCATCACAGGCGTATAAGCATCACATTGAAGGCGTAGTAAAATACCACAGACCGATGACGGGCAGCAGCGTCACCGGAGCGATGCCCTGCGATCGCCAACCCGTCTGCCCAGGGTGGCGATTATGGGTATATCCTCCAGACGTTTGTACTAAGTGGCGAACAACTGGAGAGGCCTATGTCCAACAGTGGAGTGTAATAGGCTGATGATGATATAAAACATTACGTAGGACGTAATAAATGTTTATGCTATATCGATGACCTTGGTTCTCTGCCGGATCACCTCATTTCGGATCCGAACTGCAGAGCCGCCGAGCATAGCCCTTTCCATAACTTCCTGAGCAACTTTTAATTTGGACCAGCCGTACGTCAAGTAGGTACTTGGGAAGTACCTAGTAATAAAATAAATAACCCAAGACATACCACGCTGGGCCACACAGCGCCACCTAGCCCCAAACTAAGCCGAAGCTTGTACTATGGGTACTAGACAACTGATAAACTTACTTAGGATACATTTTTTTTTGTAAATAAATACATCATACATAGAAAACACCCAGACCAATACAAACAGACATGTTCAGGCACATAAATGTTTGTACTGTGCGGGAATCGAACCCACGACCCTTGGCTCAAAGGGCAGAGGTCACTACCAAATGAGCCATGGACACAGATTAATAAATAGTACAACCAGTCGACAACGGAAATAAGTAACCCTACGTCTTATGACTGAATGGCTCATTTGGTAGTAACCTCTGCCTTCTGAGCCAAGGGTCGAGAGTTCGATTCCCGCGCAGTCCCTAGAAACATTTGTGTTCATGAACATGCCTGTTTGTATTGGTCTGGGTGTTTACACTATGTATTATAGCGTATTTATTTCCAAAAAAAAGTTTCCTAGTAAGTTTATCAGTTGTCTAGTACCCATAGTACAAGCTTCGGCTTAGTTTGGGGCTAGATGGCGATGTGTGGCATGTCTTGGGTCTTGGGTTAGTGTGCGGTTGTAAAAATAATAGGTACAATTCGGCGCTAGCATCCGAATCGTATCAGAGAGATAGCTTTATCAACCACTCAGGCGCTTCGCTATCGTAAGCCAACACGCTCGCTATATAAGCGCCAACGTCACACCGTTGAACTCTTTCCTCACTTCACTCCGTCGATTGTAACCACAACCTCATTTAGCGTTCGTCTCGCGCAGTGACATGGCGGCAATATTACGGACTAGCAGCTTATTTCTCCTGTTATTTTTAATAATAAATACCAGTGCCGTGTCCCCACCATGGATATTTACCGTGTCAAAACATTGTGATGTTAATAAATGTGCGTTTAATGTGAAAAGTACGGTGAGCGAGTGGTCATTGACCGGACGGAGTGGCGAAAAAGGCGGTATATGCTCGCCTTTGATTGAATATGCGGCTTCGAACGTGGATGTTGATGTGCCGAATGAAAAGCTGTTCTTCTGTGTTAGAGATGAAGATGGCGTGTGGCGTCATGAAGGAGATGCTGTGTATTTGTCGCCGGGTGACGTCACCGACCGGTGAGTTATACTTTTTCGAATTTGGTACGCGGGAAAATTGACAAGTTATGTAATGTCTAATGAGTTTGGATGTGTAGTTTTTTTTTTCGTTTAAGGAATTCTGTGGAGGATTCCATTGCTTTTTATTTTTAGATCCGCGTGGGTAGATTCGCAACTCCAGCTAGCGAATTTGGTTTACATTAAAAATAGTTATGAAATTCAATATGAACTTTCGACCGAAACTCATTATCCGAATTGTTTATTACATTCTTATATGAGTCATTTCATGTATTTGTGACCTTTTCTAAGAATGATCCGTATTCGTCTTTGCGACCTTTTGATGACGGTAGACGGGAAAAAAAATATGGAGTGGATAGGTACTTAAATAATTATATTAACAAAAACTTGAAAAGTGTTTTTGAATGCTTAAATATACCTACCTACCTACTTCAGGAGTCTGACATTCGTTCCATTTGAAAGGACTACACAGCGACCAAGTAATTTTTTTTAAATACTTGGAATCTTGTTACAGCAAAACTCATGATTTTTAAATTGTTTTAAATATGCTGCGAAGTTATTATCGCTTAAAAACAACTTTATACTTTGATTGAGTTTGAACTTTGGCACTTAATTATTATTTTTAAATCTAGTTGAAGACTTTTTTATAACATTTAACACATAAAATGTTGATAGGTATAAAAGTTTATCAAATGCAATAAAGTTTTATAGGTACCAAAAATTTATTTAACAAGTAGGTACAACAAATAGGTACCTATTAACTGTTGTGGGGAGGTAAAAAGGAGTTTAATTTATGTAATACAAAGGTTTATTTACATACTTATCAACATTTCATACGTCATGACATGTCATTTTGACATTTGGTAGTGACTGCTGCCACCTGAGCCAAGTGTCGTAGGTTCGATTCCCACCGGGACTAACATTCTTCTATTCGTGTCAAAACGATGCGTTTTCTTAAGAGTGACAGTTAGCTAATTATTATTTTAATGTAATTTCCACATAATACGTGCCTAATTAGGTATAATTATCAGTTACGTAAGCCAGGTACACTATCTAGGCACTTAGTCGCTTTTTCTGTCCCTAAATCCCTATGTGCGCTTAAATCTTTAAAACTAAGCAACGGATTTTTATACTTAAATCATCATCATCATCAGCCTATTACAGTCCACTGCTGGACATAGGCCTCTCCAGCTGCTCGCCACCTAGGGCAAACCTCTGGAGGATATACCCATAATCGCCACGCTAGGCAGGCGGGTTGGCGATCGCAGGGCGTAGCTTCTTGTTCCGGTGACGCTCTGCTGCCCGTCATCGGCCTATGGCATTTAGCTACGCCTTCTATCGTGATGGTTTTACCGCCACCAGTCGGTTTGCCAGCGCCTCGTTTGTTGTTCGGCACGATGCACCACGGGCAGGTGAGGATGGCTTGGAGGCTTGGAGCGAAAAGGTGATAGGCCGTTCCCCTCCCTTATGTTAATTATGTACTTACGATAATTATGTTTATGTAAGTAAAGTGTCCCTATATTTTTTTTCTCTGATCGGCCACAGAGCAAACATAAAATGCTGCCATTCTGTCATTCACGTAACTGACATATTGTGTCATTTACGATGCATTGTCATACCGTTACGAGTTAGTA
The DNA here is from genome assembly GCA_031163375.1 of Conogethes punctiferalis. Classification (NCBI taxonomy): domain Eukaryota; kingdom Metazoa; phylum Arthropoda; class Insecta; order Lepidoptera; family Crambidae; genus Conogethes; species Conogethes punctiferalis. The sequence goes on along the minus strand of CM062105.1, from coordinate 7,714,328 downwards.
CGAAAGGAACAAACGGCTATTGATCAAAAGACAACGTACAGTACAGTACGTGAACATAAACAATACGAAATAAGTATTTAATGTAGATAGGTATGACATAGATAATCGACATAAGATGCGATTTTTGTTTATGGTAGCTCGACATAATGGCTTCTCTACGCCTGATGGGAAGCGAAGGAGAAGCCCAAATCTGTGACAACGGGCAAATAACTGGTCAGTTACGGGCAGAAGCGTCTCCGGAGCAAGAAGCTACGCCCTGCGATCGCCAGCCCGTCTGCCCAGCGTGGCGATTATGGGTATATCCTCCAGATGTTTGCCTTGTGGCGAACAACTGGAGAGGCCTATGTCCAGCAGTGGAGTGCAATAGGCTGATAATGATGATGAACTTATAATTATAACTCACAGGAGTAGGATACTCAGCATTTGTGCCATCTATGTTTGGATTGCGCCTTGAAGTTGATTCTTCTGCTCCTTCCGACGACCACGCACGTAGATTCGTTGGGTAGCCGACGCGCCGACAAAACGACTATCAGGCGGATTGAATTGTGATAACGCGCACTGACGCGACTATTCTACCGACTGCGGCAATAACGGAATTGGGATTTTTAAAAACTATATCTTAACTAATATTATAAAGCTGAAGAGTTTGTTTGTTTGTTTAAACGCGCTAATCTCAGGAACTCCTGGTGAACAGGGTTTGGTCTACGGGTGGAGCTTCAATAACAGGCGATTATTTTGAGTTTAATATGTATATTTACAACCACATAGTGGAACCGACAATTTTCTTGTTGGGAAACAATTGCAGGATTTTTTCCTGTCATGTTTTACATTTTTAAATACAAAATACCATGAAGTTTCTATACACCGCCCGCCAAGGACATGTTTTGCGAACATATGTCCTTGATAAATGACTTGCTTGCTTGTGAAAATTAAACAATAAATTCTTAAGCCATATACAACAAAATCATAAACTAAAAATAACAATCTTCTTACACCTAAACTACTAACCAACCTAAGTACTGTAGGTAATAAGAACCGAAAAAATCATCGTGCATTAACTAGACATCATATAAAAGATAAAAAAACATATTATGAACAGAGAAAACAAATAGAATTAATATACCACCCAAAATAAAATCTATTAAATTCTCTATAAAACTATTCCTTGATAGAAAAGTCATGCACTGTCTATTTACATTTAATTTGTCACAGGTAGTACACATACCTTAGACACCGGTCTCTTAATTAAAGAAGTTTTAGTACGAATTGTAGTTACTCGTGTAATCTTGTCAGGACCTGGATGCTTTAATTCTACTTTCCCTAGTAACCATCTACCAAGGGGCATGTCATCTTCCTTTATCAATACCACATCCCCAATGTTAGGTTCTGGAGATTGAAACATCCACTTATGTCGCTGCAAGAACTGATTTAAATAGTCCTGCGACCAATGTCGCCAGAAATCTTGCAACATTCTTTGGGTTGAAGAAAGGTCTAGTTGGAGTCACTCGTGAAGATGGAAGTTGTCCCATCAACTGAGAACGTGTTCTGCACGAATATCTGATGCAAGTTATACATCTTCGATAGTAAGCCTTGACTGCAGATTTCACACCAATGATCCAGTACTTCGTCTTTAGGTATAAAATCATTGCTTGTGGACCGCCATGCATCGTTTTGCTGTGTGCATCTGCAATCAAAAGGTTAGTGAGGAAAGAAGTTTTGGAAATAAGTATGGGGTGCTTTCGATTGTAGTCTAGTTGAGACTGCTCCAGCCTCCCCCCGACCCTCACGAATCCTTTTGAATCTATGAATAAATTCAAACGTTACAGGTTCCTCGATGGCTGGAAGATAAACAGAGTACTGGAAAACGTCCGTGTGTGAATTCCAGGTAAGTCCTAAGATTTTTGTTACACCATCCGTTTTTATCTTAACATCTTCGTTCCTCTCCGTTCCATGCTCATCTTTTATTTTATTTAGTACCTCCGTAGAATTACTAATCCATTTTTGTAATACATACCCCCCTTTAGCTAATATAGAAGACACTTCTTTACATATTTTATAACCTTCCTCTATATTTTCAGCTCCTGTCATGAGATCGTCCATATAAAAATCATTCAAGATGATTTGCTGAATTTGTGGAGATTCTTGCGCTTCATCGTAAGCTATCTGATGCAAGACACGTACCGCTAAAAATGGTGCTGAAGCTGTGCCGAATGTAACCGTAATTAGCTCATGTTCTTCTAGCTTCATTTCAGGGCTGTCTCTCCAAAGAATACGCTGAAAGTGAGTATCCTCTCTGTTTACCAGCACCTGCCGATACATCTTCACTATATCCGCACCTATGCACACGGGATGTCTTCTCCACCGCATCACAATATGACGAAGATCTGCCTGCAAGGAAGGACCAATCATCAAGTCATCATTCAACGAGACTCCGTTGCTTCCCTTGCAAGATGCATCGTACACCACGCGCACCTTCGTGGTCTCCCTGCTTTCACGGACGACCGCATGATGAGGTAAGTATACACCCCTCCTTCTAGCTTCTGGTGTTACTTTAACCATATGTCCAAGCTCTGCATACTCGTTTATTACCTTAGAGTAGTCCTCCTTTAGTTTTGGATTCTTAGACAATTTACATTCTAAGCCTCTGAATCTTTTTTCAGCTATTACCCTGGACTGACCGTCTAAACACCTAGGCTCACTGTCCTTGAATGGAAGCCTTACCACGTAACGACCGCTGTCATCACGTTGTGTAGTGTCTGCAAAATACCGTTCACAATTCATTTCTTCCTCAGTTAAAATCTTTTCCTTTACAGGTTCATTCTCAAGCTCCCAGAATTTCCGAAGCAGGTCTTCCGTGTTGACGTTGACATGCATAACCGCAATGCTTGAAAATGATTCTGCGTTAGATGGAATATTAGTGTCTACGATACCTGAGATGATCCATCCTAAGGCTGTATCCTGCGCCAAAAGACGACCATCTTCGCTACGTTTGATTCCTGCTCGTAACACTTGGCTGCAGATCTCAGCACCTAACAAAATATCAACCTTGTTAGGCTTATGGTAGTCCGGGTCTGCTAGATTATCCGATGTCAGACTTATCCACTCCACAGGACTAGCCTCTACAGCTGGAAGAAGTGACGTGATCGACTTCAGGACGTAAGCTGTGACGTTAATGCAGAACGTTGGATCGATCCTGGACTGTATCTGTAAAGTGACGGTAGATCTTGACAACAAAGCATTATTTCCTCCTACACCTGTTACAGTGTGCTTTTTGCAGTTGTAAATACACGTATTATACTCAAAATAATCGCCTGTTATTGAAGCTCCACCCGTAGACCAAAACCTGTTCATGTTGACGTTGACATGCATAACCGCAATGCTTGAAAATGATTCTGCGTTAGATGGAATATTAGTGTCTACGATACCTGAGATGATCCATCCTAAGGCTGTATCCTGCGCCAAAAGACGACCATCTTCGCTACGTTTGATTCCTGCTCGTAACACTTGGCTGCAGATCTCAGCACCTAACAAAATATCAACCTTGTTAGGCTTATGGTAGTCCGGGTCTGCTAGATTATCCGATGTCAGACTTATCCACTCCACAGGACTAGCCTCTACAGCTGGAAGAAGTGACGTGATCGACTTCAGGACGTAAGCTGTGACGTTAATGCAGAACGTTGGATCGATCCTGGACTGTATCTGTAAAGTGACGGTAGATCTTGACAACAAAGCATTAACGTCACAGCTTACGTCCTGAAGTCGATCACGTCACTTCTTCCAGCTGTAGAGGCTAGTCCTGTGGAGTGGATAAGTCTGACATCGGATAATCTAGCAGACCCGGACTACCATAAGCCTAACAAGGTTGATATTTTGTTAGGTGCTGAGATCTGCAGCCAAGTGTTACGAGCAGGAATCAAACGTAGCGAAGATGGTCGTCTTTTGGCGCAGGATACAGCCTTAGGATGGATCATCTCAGGTATCGTAGACACTAATATTCCATCTAACGCAGAATCATTTCCGAAGCAGGTATGCATCGTACACCACGCGCACCTTCGTGGTCTCCCTGCTTTCACGGACGACCGCATGATGAGGTAAGTATACACCCCTCCTTCTAGCTTCTGGTGTTACTTTAACCATATGTCCAAGCTCTGCATACTCGTTTATTACCTTAGAGTAGTCCTCCTTTAGTTTTGGATTCTTAGACAATTTACATTCTAAGCCTCTGAATCTTTTTTCAGCTATTACCCTGGACTGACCGTCTAAACACCTAGGCTCACTGTCCTTGAATGGAAGCCTTACCACGTAACGACCGCTGTCATCACGTTGTGTAGTGTCTGCAAAATACCGTTCACAATTCATTTCTTCCTCAGTTAAAATCTTTTCCTTTACAGGTTCATTCTCAAGCTCCCAGAATTTCCGAAGCAGGTCTTCCGTGTTGACGTTGACATGCATAACCGCAATGCTTGAAAATGATTCTGCGTTAGATGGAATATTAGTGTCTACGATACCTGAGATGATCCATCCTAAGGCTGTATCCTGCGCCAAAAGACGACCATCTTCGCTACGTTTGATTCCTGCTCGTAACACTTGGCTGCAGATCTCAGCACCTAACAAAATATCAACCTTGTTAGGCTTATGGTAGTCCGGGTCTGCTAGATTATCCGATGTCAGACTTATCCACTCCACAGGACTAGCCTCTACAGCTGGAAGAAGTGACGTGATCGACTTCAGGACGTAAGCTGTGACGTTAATGCAGAACGTTGGATCGATCCTGGACTGTATCTGTAAAGTGACGGTAGATCTTGACAACAAAGCATTATTTCCTCCTACACCTGTTACAGTGTGCTTTGTAGAACTTTTCTTTAAGTTCAAATATTGTACCGTTGCTTCTGTAATAAAAGAACCTTGCGAACCCTGATCTAGCAGAGTGCGCACCAGACGATAGGAACCATCCTTCGCCTTAGCTTTTACCAGTGCCGTGGTCAACAAAACCGTTTGCTTACATTTCTGTGTTGACACACATGACACTACCTGGTGATCTGTAGATCCCTCCGTCTTTGTGACGGCAACTAAACCTTCCACTCTTGTGGCAGCACATGCACCTTGCGCCTTTGTGGCAGCACCTGAACCTTCCGCCCGTATCGCGGATCCCTCGCCTGTCGATGGGCTCTCACCCATAGACGCTTGTACACCGCTTGGGTGTAATAATGTGTGGTGTCGTTTCTTGCATATTCGGCATTTGAAAGTACTCCGACATGCCTTGGCAGAATGGTTACCATACATACAAATAAAACATAGGCCATTTGCCATAGCAAATTCCCGACGAGCTTGACTGTGTATCTTAGTAAACTTTGTACAAAGTGGAATGTTATGATTACCCGAGCAAAATTTACAATGAGGATCCCTCCTTTCCTTTTGAAGATGAAAAGATTGTGAATTCCTGGGACCCTTATCCATGTTACTATTCCTACTATCTAAATTCTCCAAACCTCGGAACCGACCGACTAAAAAATCGGTAAATTGTTTAAAGGATGGCAACTCATCGCTGCTATCCGCCGAAACACTAAGCTCCCAAGCCTTTCGCGTTTCTTGTCCAATTTGGCACTAATAATATAAATTATTAAAATGTCCCATGAGGCGACATCAATACCAAGGTTTTTTATGGATTCCAAGCAATCCGAAGTTGTGCCTACTAATTTTTTAATTTCGCTAGATGATTCGAATGATAAAGTCCTTTGATTAAATAATCTTCTTAAAATATTGTTAGCTAAAAACCTTTTGTTATTGTACATTGCATCCAATTTGTCCCAACAACTCTGATAATTATCAGATGTGACATTTATATTTCGTAGCAATTGCTCAGCTTCACCTGAAAGGTGACTTTTGAGGTAATATAATTTTTGTGCATCATCAATCCCATTATTATTGTGCACCAGACCTAAAAACAAATCCCGAAATGTTTGCCACTCAATATATTTACCCGAGAAAATTGGGATTTTGATTTCGGGCAGCTTGACGTTACCTATTGGAATGCGGTTAGATACAACAGGGCCCGAACCATCAGTAGATGGATAGTACTGTGATATTTTTATTTTTAATTCCGATTTGAATGATAAATATAATTCCTCGACCTCATCATAAATATTTTGAGTATGATATTTGGACGAAATAAAAATAGATTTATCCACCTTACTGACCCGGGCCGCCCGCGTGGCAGGCGAGCATTCTACCACTGAACACCGATGCATCCGACTCCGTAAGGACCATGAACAGGGTTTGGTCTACGGGTGGAGCTTCAATAACAGGCGATTATTTTGAGTTTAATATGTATATTTACAACCACATAGTGGAACCGACAATTTTCTTGTTGGGAAACAATTGCAGGATTTTTTCCTGTCATGTTTTACATTTTTAAATACAAAATACCATGAAGTTTCTATACCTGGTCCGAATTGAAAAATTATTTTTGTGTTGAATAGACCATTTATCGAGCAAGGCTTTAGGCTATTTATCATCACGTTACAACTATTAGGAGCGAAGAAATAATGGAATATGTAAAAAAAACGGGGGAAAAATAACTATTCCACGCGGACGAAGTCGCGAGCACAGCTAGTTTTATATAAAGAAGTATTTAATGTACTTTAACAATAATTTGCTAAATATGTAACATTATATATGTATTAAATTATATCTAAGCGATGATTACATGTCCTGATGCTTCCGCGGTTGGAGCGTCAAAGGCGATCGGAAAACGTCTGGATACCTCAGGTGCACTAAAACTGCAAACTAATCACTTATGTGAATTGAGTCATTGGTATTATACAATCGGACCACCGGTAGGGAAATATCCTGACGTAGGAGAGGCTTGAAATGATAGAAAATGAAATAAAAATACCTACCTTTATTCACATAGACTTAAAATAAGCACTTTTGAATCGTCAAGTAAAAATTAATGTAAAAATGTGAATAAAAGCAATTTAAAAGAAGCTACCGCCGTGTTCGGAAAGTAGATTTCTACCGAGAAGAAACGGCAAGAAACTCTGTTACTCTTTTAAAATCGCCATTTGTTACATGATTTAAGCAGTTATTACACCACCCGGTATTCTAAGTGCCCTGAATTTAGGGCGGTGTAATAAGTGCTTTAGTATTACAACATTTTTAAACAATGTAAAATTAAAGTTGAGTCTTTAAAATGCAAAGTTTACTACGAAGCAGCAGTCCAGGAGATGTCGTCGTTGAAGACTCTCGTCCTCATAACATGCACACATGTTTGTACTGTGCGGGTTCGAACCTTTGGCTCAGAAGGCAGAGTCGAAATATTAGGCGGATGATATTCCATTATTCGTCCATCATACTGTGTAATGACAGACTCGGTGGCTCAATTGGTAGTGACCTCTGCCTTCTGTGCCAAGGGTCGTGGGTTCGATCCCCACACATTACAAACATTTGTGTGCATGAACATGTCTGTTTGTATTGGTCTGGGTGTTTTCTATGTTTAATATGTATTTATTTACAAAAAAAATGTATCTTAGTAAGTTTATCAGTTGTCTAGTACCCATAGTACAAGCTTCGGCTTAGTTTGGGGCTAGACGGCGCTGTGTGGCCCAGCGTGGCATGTCTTGGGTTATTTATTTATTTATTATTGTAACCGCCGAGTCATTAATTAGTTCTCATTAACAAGTTGACTGACGAAAACAATACACATGTACTGATAAGCGTGACGAATAATGTGTATAGGAGCTATTTAAATACTTACGAGTAGATTGCGTGTAGGCTGTTTGATTTTAGCAGTCGTAAGTCAATGAAATTCATTTCCATAATACCTAAGTACTAATTATCATCATCATCAGCCTATCGCAGTCCACTGCTGGACATAGGCCTCTCCAGTTGCTCGCCACCTAGTGCAAACATCAGGAGGATATACCCATAATCGCCACGCTGGTCAGGCGGATTGGCGATCGCAGGGCGTAGCTTCTCGCTCCGGTGACGCTGATGCCCGTCATCGGTCTGTGTTATCTAAGCCTTCAATTGTGATGGGATGTAAGGGAGCGGCCTATCATCATTTCGCTCCAAGCCAACTTCACCTGCCCGTGGTGCATCCTGCCGAATAACAAACGAGACGCTGGCAACCGTCTGGTGGCGGTATAACCATCACAATTGAAGTACTAATATTTATCCATATATTAATACTCCTTTAATATCATCCATGAAAAGCCTTTCGCTTCACTGCTGGACATTGCTCCTTTTTAGGGTTCCGTAGCCAAATGGCAAAAACGGCACCCTTATAGATTCGTCATGTCTGTCTGTCCGTCCAGTCACAGCCAGTTTATTCCGAAACTATAAGAGCTACATTATTGAAACTTGGTGCTTAGATGTATTCTGTTAACCGCATTTAGATTTTAAAATAAAATCAGAAAAAAATCCAAAACTTTTGTGGTTCCCCATACATAGAACTGAAACTCAAAAAAACTTTTTTTTTCATCAAACCTATACGTAGGTATATGTTAGTTCGACAGGCACAATAGAACAAACCCACCGCGCCTGTCACCCTCACCTGCCCGTGGTACATCCTCCATAACAAACGAAGCTCTGGCAACCGACTGGTGGCAGTATAACCATCACAATTGAAGTCGTAGCTAATACCACAGGCCGATGACGGGCAGCAGCGTCACCGGAGCGAGGAGCTACGCCCTGCGATACCCATCCCACCAGCCTAGGGTGGCTATTATGGGTTAATCCTCCAGATGTTTGCCCAAAGTGACGAACAACTAGAGAGGCATAAATTATATTCAAACCTTAAAAATATTACTTGTTTGCATACGATTATTCAGTTTGCCACATAATTTGTGCGTATATTTATACGCGTAAGTAGAGAGCACATTAAGATATTAATAAAATGTTATCATTTCGCTTGAACAACGCCTTGTAATGCCATTCATTTTGTTGTTATACTTAGGTAGTGTTATATAGTGAAACTGAAGGTTACCTATCTTCTATACTTATAATAAATCTGTAGAGAAGTGAATTCTGTACATTAAATAATTATATTTTCAAAGTAAATATCAGGGTGTGATTGGTGATCGATACTGATGCCAAAAATGAAATCAGTAAAATATTTGTCTGTCTGTAGGTAGGTATGTTCGTTATAGAAAAAAAAATTACTTTACGGATTTTGACGAAACTTGGTAGGTACGATTATTCTTCATACTCCTGGACAGGTTATAGTATACTTTTCATCACGCTACAATCAACAGGAGCAGAGCAGTGATGGGAAGTGTTGGGAAATCGGGAGAAATTTTTATCTGTATGTTTGATCGCACATCACGCGAAAACTACTGCATGGAATTAAATGCGGTTTTCACCAATGTATTGCTAGAAGTCTAACTTAAAATTTAGGTACCATTTTTTGGAAGTCCGATATTTTTGAAACCCGATTACTACGCGTGCGACGCCGCCGGCACAGCTAGTTGTAAAATAAATGTCATCATCAGACTGTCTCAGTCCACTGCTGGACATAGGCCACTCCCTTCAAACATTAAGAAATGAATGGAAATCATATTTAAACTGTTTTGGAAGCACTCAATTTATTAATCACTTGTTTCATAACAACTGATGATATCTGTCGCCATCTTGTTTTAATTGTAGCAACGGGTCCGGCGTAATTGAGGCCAATGTACGGGGTCGCGAGAAAAAAAGCGGTCAAGTCTCTGAGACACTTGAAATTGAAATGAAGTGGCTGTGTTAACTTAGTGTAGATAATTTTGTTTTTCATCATCAGCCTATATCAGTCCACTGCTGGACACAGGCCTCTCCCAATGTTCGCCACCTTGACCGGCCCCGGGCTTCTCGCATCCAGCACTTGCCAGCCGTCCTGCGCAAATCGTCACTCCACCTGGCCTGAGGGCGTCCTACACTACGTTTGCCGTTACGCGGTCTCCACACCAGAACTCGTTTGCCCCAACAGTTATAGGTTCTGATGGGGCCAGCCCACTGCCACTTTAGCTTACTAATCCGGTGAGCTATGTCGGTGACTTTGGTTCTCTGCCGGATCGCCTCATTTCGGATCCGATCCCGCAGAGAGACGCCGAGCATAGCCCTTTCCATAGCTCGCTGAGCGACCTTTAACTTGTGGACTAGCCGTACCGTTAGTGTCCACGGATAAATGATTACATTTTATTATTATTTCAACTTTAATTTTATTTTATTAGTAGGTTAATGAATTAGCTACTAGTAAAGAATTAAACAAGGACAACATTTAGTCTCCGTTCTCTGAATTGACTCATTAACCCAACATGCGGGTAAATGAGAAAAAAACAATTTGCGATGACTAAAATCTTTGCTATTCTCAGAAATAATTTTCCTCTATTACTAACACTTTGTTTTATAATGTCGCCTTCAGAGTGAGGGCGACAGGCGCAATGGGTTTGTTCTATTGTGCCTGTCGGCCTAACTTTTGGACCTCACGACCGCTTTCAGTCAGGTGGCACTCCACAGTTCATCCTGTAAGGTCTTTAAATTAAAAAAAATATATATTAGCTTATTCAAAAATAAAAGACACGTATTTTTCCTTTTTTCATTCAAATAAACAATAGCAAAGATACAAGGCATCAAAAGTGAGGAGTCACCGCGATAATAATATTTTAAAAATGACGTCACTAGCTCCCGTAAAAATGCCTCACCGAGTGACGTCACGCGTAATTTCAACGGGCTATTTTGTAATTTATAGTCTAATTTACAAATAAATGATACTAATACGTCTTTTATTTTTGAATAAGCTAAAAGACGGACTAATTACAATTTTTAGCAGAAATAGCCTATTCATGTGCATTGAATCCTTTAATCTCGACGCAAATGTTTTACAAACTACCTATCACATAATTCATTTTGGACGGCATAAAGCACAAACATTGCTTAGCCTATAATGCTTTAAGTATTATATTATCAACACCAACTTGTCTTTATTTACACGACACATTTCTTTGATAAAGAGAACAAATCTCTTTAGTTATAAAAGATCAAATAAGTGCTTAAACTACTTTGCGTGTAAGTCAACTTTTGATTGCATTACAAATACACACAACAAACAGCAATAAATAATCAATGAAAGTAGTACATTATTAAGTAATCAACATTAATCAGCCTATTGCAGTCTACTGCTGAACATAGGCCTCTCCAGTTGTTCGCTATACTTATTAGGGCAAACATCTGGAGGATATCCAAAATCCCTATGCTGAGCAGGCGGGTTGCCGACCGCAGGGCGTAGCTTTTCGTTGCGGTGACGCTGCTGCCCGTCATCCGTCTGTGGTATTTAGCTACGCCTTCAATTGCGATGGTTATACCGCCACCAGTCGGTTGACAGCGCCTCGTTTGTTATTCGGCAGGATGCACCACGGGCAGGTGAGGTTGGCTTGGAGCGAAAAGATGATAGGCCGCTCCTTTACATCCCATTATTTATTTTTATCATCATCCTGTACTTAAACGTCCACTGTTGGACATAGGCATCCTCTCTTCTAACACCCAATGTCAGTGTCCTACCATAGATTGGGTTGAATCTATCAAATACCTAGGAATAGTTTTGGATGAAACTTTATCCTTCAAACAACACGTTACGACCTTGTCAGGTAAAGTTAGGAAAATAATATTTATTATGAACTCTCTGCGAAATTCTGCTAGTAAAAAATCTCTTAAAAAAATTTACTGATAGAATTTTCGGCATCAGTATCGACCACTAATCACCCCCTGATAGTTATTTTGAAAATATATTCCATGTACAGAATTGACTTCTCTACAGATTTATTAAAAGTAATAGATAAAATAGTAAAACACTTAGGGGATATAATACATAGTGTGTAATGTGAGTGGAACATAGTGTCGTGGATGCAACACGAGGCATAGACTACACGAGACGTCACACTGCATTATCTGTGGTGATTCATCTGTTTCCCGCCATCTCACAGCTGTTTACGCCCGTCTGCTAACAACAATGCAAAGTTAATTGAAACGATAATAAAACATTGAAATAAGGCATGACTACATTCTTTTATAACGAATTTAATTTATTTATTTGGTGTTCGGATCCATCTTTTAAATTAATTTAATATCAAAAACATGCAAGGATCTTTGGAACTAAACTGACGCTTATACATTAATTTAATGGCAACCGGCCTTTTTGTCAGGTTATATTTTCAGTTTAATGATATATTTAAACATCAATCATACAACAAAAGTGATTTTATTGCTACTTTTTACCACACCAAGTAAACGCTTCAAATTTTAATATATTCTATGGTTCGGAACCTTCATGCGATAGTTCGACTCGCACTTGGCAGGTTTTTTTTTAAATTCTTACTACATTCATTCATTCATTATTCACTAGACGTCACTACTAAATACCTACTAGTTTTCCTGAATAGATATCTGTCTGGGGTTTTTATATTTATTATACTACCTGTTTTAAATCAATTTCCTTCCTTACGTATTTACGAACTGTGTTCTATTATTTGCCCATTGAATTAAAATACATATTAAGGTGAGTTAGTCATTATCGGCAGACAGACAGGCTCGGCGGCTCATTTGGTAGTGACCTCTGCCCTCTGAGCCAAGGGTCGTGGGTTCGATTCCCGCACAGTACACACATTTGTGTTCATGAACGTGTCTGTTTGTATTGGTCTGGGTGTTTTCTATGTATAATATGTATTTATTTACAAAAAAAATGTATCTAAGTAAGTTTATCAGTTGCCTAGTACCCATAGTACAAGCTTCGGCTTAGTTTGGGGCTAGGTGGCGCTGTGTGGCCCAGAGTATGTCTTGTTATTGCTCCGAGTGGTGAGTGCGGGGGCGCGATCCACTCATAGGGGCGTAACGGTGTGGTGGGTGCAGCCACACCGTTGCACGGGGTCCGCCCGGGGAGCACTCTATTGCTCCCCGGACCAGGAGTTCCGGCCGCTTATCATCTGCGGTTGGCCAGGGCAGGCAGGGATGCGGCCGTATGCTTCGGCGCTACCCGTGTCCCTGCAACTTGCTGCCCACTGGCGACACAGGGAGGTTTAGTGGGTATACCCTCCCATTTTGGGAGGTGTGAGTGCCACACACCACGCATGAAGGTGCCTAATGCATTCCCCTCTAGAAAAAAAAGTATATTTATTTATTCCGACCGGTACCCACAACCCTATCGTCGCAAATAGGTAAATACAACGTTTGTTGTCACTGTACCGCCAGACCGCTACCGGTCAGACGACCTATAAATTCCGGTCGGAACCGACCTGATCCGGACACTTACGAAAATAAATAGAGGCGTGACGTCATTGCGTCGTTTGGCACGGCGCCCGTAGGGACGGCGCTACTTAATTGATTCTTAGACAGGAGCAAATTGGATGGGATAGGTTTCGATTAGATGGACACATTTAGGGCTTTTTAAGAGACATTGCATTGAACTAAACATTAATACGGGTTACGGGGGATGTAAGGGAGCGGCCTATCATCATTTCTTTTTTTTTTTTTTTTTTTTTTTATAGTGGCTCGACATAATGGCTTCCCTACACCTGATGGAAAGCGAAAGAGAAGCCCAAGTCGCTGTGACAACGGGCAAGTAACTGGTCAGTTACCTGTCAGTTGCCACCGCCATGCCGGCCCAACCCTAACCCCCCACGAGCTCCGGAAACCCTACTCACCGGCAGAAACACGACCCAGAGGTCATTTGACTGCGGTATTCTATAGGGTGGAGGTCCTTCCCCGGACGGGCGGCTCAATTCGAGCGAAGATTCGCTATGCCCTACCTCTCTTAAATATTTCGCTCCAAGCCAACCTCACCTGCCCGTGGTGCATTCTGCCGAATAACAAACGAGGCGCTGGCAACCGACTGGTGGCGGTTTAACCATCACAATTGACGGCGTAGCTAAATACCACAGACCGATGACGGGCAGCAGCGTCATACGCCCTGCGATCGCCAACCCGCCTGCCCAGGGCGGCGATTATGGGTATATTCTTCAGATGTTTTCCCAAAGTGACGAACAATTGGAGTCCAGCAATAGACTGTGATAGGCTGATGATGATGATGACGGGTTGCCTCTCATCATCATCATCAACCTATCACAGTCTACTGCTGGAAATAGGCCTCTCCCTCCAGTTGTTCGCCGCAGGGCAAACATCTGGAGGACATACCCATAATTGCCACGCTGGGCAGGCGGGTTGGCGATCGCAGGGCGTAACTTCTCGCTCCGGTGACGCCCGTCATCGGTCTGTGGTATTTAGCTACGCCGTCATTTGTGATGGTTATACCGCCACCATTCGGTTGCAGAGCCTCGCTTGTTATTCGGCAGGATGCGCCGTGGGCAGGTGAAGGTGGCTTGTAGCGAAAAGATGATAAGTCGTACTTTTCCCACGCTAACCCCCGCTTGACGATGCAGCACTCGTCCCACGAGCTCCGGAAACCCTACTCACCGGCAGAAACACGACCCGGAGGTCATTTAGCTGCGGTATTCTCAAAGCTGGCGGTACTTCCCTGGCGGCTCAATCCGAGCGATGATTCGCTATGCCCTACTGAATGATAATAAAAAACAACAATCGATTTTCTTATCGATTTCTAGCGGAGAGCCTAATAACAATCGGATACTTTTTATCTCAATTGCGGTAAGTCTACCTTTTTAGAACGGTAAATGTACTTTTACCTCCGTGAAAGTAACTTGCCAGCCCTAAATAGGTAGGTAGGTACACTCGAATAGCGTTTAATGGCGCCAAATAATGACAGATAAAATTTTAAGATGGCGTCTGTCTGCGAACAGCTGTTAAATAGTTACCGGTTTTATTGCAACTTGGGGATTTTGTTTGCGGAGACTGTATAGATAGATAGATTATCGTAATATCAGTCTGCAAATGCCCACAGCTGGACATAGACCGAATGACTTGGGGGTCAAAATAATTACATTATATTTAGTCCGTATTTTAGATCATGAAAATGTATTGGACACGTATTTTTCCTTTTTTTTTCATTCAAATAAAAAATAGCAAAGATTATAGGCATCAAAAGTTAGGAGTGGGAGTCTTTGACGTCCCTCCCTCCCTCCCGTAAAAATGCCTCACCGAGTGACGTCACGCGTAATTTCAACGGGCTATAACTTTGTAATTTTTTGTCTAATTTACAAATAAAAAATACGTGTCTTTTATTTTTGAAAGCTAAGCTAAGGTAAGCTAAAAGACGGACTTTTTTTATAGTAGCTTGACATAATGGCTTCCCTACGCCTGATGGAAAGCGAAAGAAAAGCCCAAGTCGCTGTGACAACTGACAAGTAACTGGTAAGTTACCTGTCAGTTGCCACTGCCATGCCGGCCCAACCCTAACCCCCCACGAGCTCCGGAAACCCTACTCACCGGCAGAAACACGACCCGGAGGTCATTTGGCTGCAGTATTCTATAGGGTGGAGGTCCTTCCCCGGACGGGCGGCTCAATTCGAGCGAAGATTCGCTATGCCCTACCTCTCAAAAAGATGATGATGATGTACAAAAAACGTCCTTACCTCCTTACATCATTCATATTTCATTAAAATTATTATAAACAAAGTAATACCTATTCAGAATGCAAAAAGTGTTTGAAGCAGCCGTCCAGGAGATGTTAAAAACAAAACAAATGCAACAAAGAGAGGCCGTTTATAATAACATACTTACAGAGTATCTGAAACAAAATTTGGTTTTGATTAGCGCTCAGTCCGCTCAAGGCTGTACCTATATTTTTAGCTCGCGAACCTTATACCATGGAATGATTTAATGGTGTGCGTTAGCAATGTCCGCCATGTTTAACGGACTTGATGGCGTTATCATCAGGGAAAATACTTTGTATTAGACCGACCCGAGTTCATTTGGTAGTGACCTCTGCCTTTTATTCTTATAAGTAAATAAAAAATTATATTTAGGCCAAACTGTCGCATTAGGTTCCATATTTGTAATGATAGTTTTAAGGTTTTTGAAATAAATAAAAATAAATTTAAAAAGTCGTGGGTACGAATTACGCACAATACAAACATTCGTGTGTTTATATACGAGTATATCTGTTTGTATTGGTCTGGGTGTTTGTTATATTTACAAAAAAAAATATCTATTTAAGTTTATCAGTTGTCTAGTAGGTACCCATAGTACAAGCTTCGGCTTAGTTTGGGGCTAGATGGCGCTGTGTGGCCCAGCGTGGCATGTCTTAAAGTTTATTTATATACTAGCTGTGCCCGCGGCTTCGCTCGCGTTCATGTAGGTATGTGTGTCTCAAAAGTGTTTCTTCATGCCTTTTTTCGCTATAAAAGGTAGCTTAGGTCCTTTCTCAGGGTCTAAAGATTGTGCCAAATTTCATCAAAATCGGTTGAGAGGTTTAAGCGGGAAAGCGTAACAGACAGACAGAGTTACTTTCGCCTTCCATGTAGTGATTTATTTATATGCGGTGTTTTCTAATAGACCTTCCTTGCGGTCAATCTAACTGTTATTGTACTTAGTAAAGTATTTGTGTACGAGCCAAGCCTACTTAGACAATGATCAGTGGACCGGTAGCCACTAAACCCACTGAATTGCGTTTATCGTCGTATTCGGAAGTCGCTAGTGATGTACGAAGTCGATAGATAGAAAAGAGTCGGACATTTTGATTTATCATCATCATCAGCCTATCGCAGTCCACTGCTGGAAATAGGGCTGTCCAATGGGGGTGTTTCAAAATGAAATATCCGATAGATGGCTTATGCGGTCCAGCTATCATGTTTTTTTTTACTTGTGGGTGGCAGACGAGCTCATTTCATTCAAATAAAAAACAGTTTCATTCAAATAAAAAATAGCAAAGATACAAGGCCTCTTTCTCTTTGACGTCACTCCGTCCCGTAAAAATGCCTCACCGCGTGACGTCGCGCGTAATTTCAACGGGCTGTAACTTAGTAATTTTTACTCTAATTTACAAATTAAAAAATACGTGTCTTTTATTTTTGAATAAGCTAAAAGACGGACTAATTCCATTTTTTAAGACACCTAGCCTATTGGCTAGCAAAATTCGTGAAGATGGATAGATAAAACTTTACATAAGGTAAACGCTCCTATTACGGAGGTATTTCGCAACATTCGAAACTAGGAGACAAAAATAAGCATTTGTAAGTATTTCTAAATGTGCAAAACCACTTCATCGTCAAAAGTGGTTATTATATTTTGTATTTCTATTGATTTTGTGTGTCTTTTGATGTTAGTTTTTTTTAAAAAAAATATTTAAATAGCCGAGTCGATTGTTCCTAATTCGGAGGTATAATTTCGGTCAGTGCCTATTACGGCGGTAAACGGTTCCTAATTCGGAGGGTCAGAAAGAAATAATGGTACGTACATTAAATAATATAAAATATGTGTTAGTAAAGTAAATTGTATGTAAGGGATGTAAGGGAGCGACCTATCACCTTATCGTTCCAAGCCATCCTCACCTGCGCGTGGTGCATCCTGCCGAACAATAAACGAGGCTCTGGCAAACCGACTGGTGGCGGTTAAACCATCACGATAGAAGGCGTAGCTAAAAACCACAGGCCGATGACGGGCAGCAGCGTCACCGGAGCAAGAAGCTACGCCCTGCGATCGCCAACCCGCCTGCCCAGCGTGGCGATTATGGGTATGTCCTCCAGAAGTTTGCTTTAGATGGCGAACAACTGGAGAGGCCTATGTCCAGCAGTGGACTGCAATAGACTGATGATGGTGATGAAAGTAAATTGTAAGGTTTTCATTCATTGATTTGCAAACATTGATTCTCTTTTAATAAAATTTGCAAATATAGCAGGGATGTATGAATCACATGAATTTTCCTTATTCTCCAGAATCTAGCACCCTCTAAATTTTAACAGTGACGTATTAAAAAGATCTCATTGAAACGAATTATTATTACTATATATTTATTTATTTATTTAATCTTTATTGCACATAAAATTTGTACAAAAGGCGGACTTAATGCCGCGTAGGCATTCTCTACCAGTCAACCATTGGGCTAAGCAGAAACAGTAAGAAGGTAGTGTGCTACAAACAAATAAGTAAATATGAGACCTTTAGGAAGACCCAAAACAAAAAAGGACCAATAAGAATTAAAAAAAAATGTTTTAAATGTTGATTCATAGCATAGGTACATAATTACATAAACATAATAGCTATATACAATAAGCTACTCGTAGTAAGTATAAATATTACATTTTTGGAAAATAGGTATTATACCCCGGTTCAAAGGTCAAAAGTAATATTTTTCTAAATACTTAATACAACTTTGGTTTTGATGCAACACTTAACACAACTGTACTATTCTCCATACTATGATGGGCATTCTTCTCTTTAAATAACATTATTTACATACATTGTTAAGTTTTTATCGCTTTTGGTTCTATTAAATAAGAATCCATAAAACATTATAGAAAACTTTTTATTTATTTACTGAACCCTAAAACTTGTAATTTTATATTTTATGAATAGCGCCATAATAGGAACCCATATAACCTAATACGGAGTTACCTGAAAATAACTACCACCGTAATAGGAACACTACTCGTGTTATAATGTTCCTAATTCTGACCCATCAAAATTTCGATAAACAAAAGAGTGTAAATGCATAATCACACGATAACAGTTTTTTGGCTCAGTGTGTTAAATTTTAGTCAACAGTTATACAAAATAAACGATTTGTGATCAATTAAAATACAGCTTTCTATTTTACCGCTTCTAAGAAACCAACATTTTATGCTCAACAATTTTCATATTTAACTAGATTTCTAAGAAAGATAGCATACCGCAGAATATGGTCCTTAATTTAAGAGATTAATGATTATTTCAATAAAACTTGGAACTAATTAAATAAGTTAATAAATTAAAAGTTATAAACAATTAAACATGTCCAGTATATTTCCTAATTCGGAGGTATACCACCGTATTAGGATCAACCTATAAAATTTGTATCCTTTTACGGTGGTATTTTGTTTCTTATTTTTTTGGGTAAAAATGATTTAAAAATATGAATTAAGCTATTTAAATAGCTGCTGTAATAGTAGGAAAATGCAATAAATAACACACAAACGAACTTGAACGGGTTATTAATACGAAAAACTTAGTTTATAAATATTGGTGTACTTTCATTTGATGTTGCGCGTTTGTATGAAAACCTCTCTCACATCGATGTCGTTACACTAATTAATTGATTTTGTTGTGTTGTATATGTGCTATACTTGCAAAATTCGGTCAACTGATGAAGGAATAGATTTGGAATAAATAGTATACATTTTGGTGCATTTATACTGAATAAAATAGGAATAAAACTCGAAAATAGAAATACCACCGTAATAGGAACCGATTTTGACTACCTCCGTGATAGGGACACTTACCTTAACTAATTAGATTTAGCTATGTGATTCATTACAGATTACTACATGCGTAAGCAAAGTCTGATAAAATGGTTGACATAGTTTTCGTATAAAAAACTCAACAACTTTGATAAAAATACCTACTCTTATCAACGTGATAGATATCTAGACGGTCGCAATGATTTATATAACAAATCCGTTCTGATATTCGATGTAATGATATTATCAGATTGTTCAATTGTAGCGTGACCTTGATAGACGTTGCTAGCTGATAACGTCTGCTATCTTCGAGTTGAATTTTCAGTATCAATAGGGCATCAAAAGTATTTTCGTGTATTCATTAATTTATCGTAGAAAAGATCTCTGAGCCAAGGGTCGTGGGTTCGATTCCCGCTCAGTACAAACATTTGTGTTCATGAGCATGTCTGTTTGTATTGGTCTGGGTGTTTTCTATGTATAATATGTATTTATTTACAAAAAAAAAAAAAAATGTATCTAAGTAAGTTTATCAGTTGTCTAGTACCCATAGTACAAGCTTCGGCTTAGTTTGGGGCTAGGTGGCGCTGTGTGGCCCAGCGTGGCATGTCTTGGGTTATTTATTTATTTATTATTTTATTTATTTAGATAAAAATTACTACAAAGAAGTACCTACTCATCATCATCATCAGGCTATGCAGTCCACTGCTGGACGTAGGCTTCTCCAGTTTCACTACTTAGGGCAAACATCTGGAGGTTATACCCATAATCGCCACGCTGGGCAGGCGGGTTGGCGATCGCAGGGCGTATCTTCTCGCTCCGGTGACCCTGCTGCCCGTCATCGACCTGTGGTATTTAGCATTTAGCTACGCCTATCATATGATATTCATAAATCACCTTTACGTTCATCGATATAGATAATTAATTAAATTAGTCACAACACTACAACTATCCCCACCCGCCATAAACCATTTGCGTTTATTATCGACTAGCTGTGCCAGCGGCGTCGCTCGCGTGGATATCGGGTTTCAAAAATAACGGACTTCCATATAATACCCATCTATACCTTGTGCCTAAGTTTTAAGTTAGACCTCTAGCAATACATTGGTGAAAACCGCATTCAATTCTATGCAGTAGTTTTTGCGTAATGCGCGTTCAAACATACAGGTTTAAATTTCTCGCGTTTTCCCAACACTTCCCGTCACTGCTCCGCTCCTATTGATTGTAGCGTGATGAAAAGTATCCTATAACCTGCCCAGGAGTATGAAGAATAATTGTACCAAGTTTCGTCAAAATCTGTTCAGTAGTTTTTTTTTCTATAAGGAACATACAGACAGACAGACAGACAGACAGACAGACAGACAGACAGACAGACAGACAAAAATTTTACTGATTGCATTTTTGGTATCAGTATCGATCACTTATCACCCCCTAATAGTTATTTTGAAAAAATATTTTATGTACAGAATTGACCTCTCTACAGATTTATTATAAGTATAGACAAACTCATATTTACGACGTGAAATGGGGTCAGCACTATAATAATAAGATAACAGATTTTAGTTGGTCACGCGATGTTAAGTAATGATAATGAATGAATGATTATGACTTTCTATTAAATTAATTTAGGCTGACCTTGCAAGGATGTAAGGGAGCGACCCATCATCTTTTCGCTCCAAGCCACCCTCACCTGCCCGTGGCGCATCCTGCTGAATAACAAACGAGGCGCTGGCAACCGATTTATGGCGGTATAACCATCACGATTGAAGGCGTAGCTAAATACCACAGGCCGATGACGGGCAGCAGCGTCACCGGAGCAAGGAGCTACGCCGGCGATCACATACCCGCCTGCTCAGCGTGGCGATTATGGGTATGAATGAATGAATGAATGAAAAAATTAGGTAATTTGATTTATGACGTTTAAAAAAAAAACTACTATCTAGATTTCATTCAAACCAAATTTCGTTAGTAGTTTTCATAGTAATACACATCATATTTTTTTTCAGTCGTATTATGCCCATATTTTAGAAGTTACGGGGGGGGGGGGGACACACATTTTACCACTTTGGAAGAGTCTCTCGCGCAAACTATTTAGTTTAGAAAAAAATGATGTTAGAAACCTCAACATCATTTTCAAATACCTATCCATAGATACCCCACACGTACAGGTTTTATGAAAAAAAAATTTTGAGTTTCAGTTCTATGTATGGGGAACACCAAACATTTTAATTTTTTTCTCATTTTATTTTAAAATCTTAATGCGGTTAAGAGAATACATCTACGCACCAAATATCAATAATGTAGCTCTTATAGTTTCGGAATAAACTGGCTGTGACATACGGACGGACAGACAGACATGACGAATCTATAAGGGTCCCGTTTTTGCCATTTTGCCTACGGAACCCTAAAAATCATTACAAATTACAAAACAAAGTTGCTTTAGTGTGTCTGTCCGTCTTTATCACTATGGGTTGGCCCCATAGGTTACTTTTCCATTGCTGGAGCGCTTTGGGCCTCATTCGCTTCTCATCAGGCTCGGTGGCTCATTTGGTAGTGACCTCTGCCCTCTGAGTCAAGGGTCGTGGGTTCGATTCCCGCACAGTACAAACATTTGTATTCATGAACATGTCTGTTTGTATTGGTCTGGGTGTTTTCTATGTATAATATGTATTTATTTACAAAAAAAATATATCTAAGTAAGTTTATCAGTTGTCTAGTACCCATAGTACAAGCTTCGGCTTAGTTTGGGGCTAGGTGGCGCTGTGTGGCCCAGCGTGGCATGTCTTGGGTTATTTATTTATTTTATTATTTATCAGGCGGAGGCCACTCGTATGCCACAAGTTCTCTTGAAAGAAAGTTGGCAATTGGCACGGATACAGGAAACTGTGACCCCATTTTGGTGGGCTGGCCTGAATACTCTCAGCGACAAGGTCAGGGTATAAATGGACTATTTGTTTATACGATTCGATTAGTCGAGATTTTTGACGAACAGTTCAATTTAGTGGTTTAAAACGTGGGTTATGACTTATGACGTAAGGCATAGGTACTAGAGATGTGCCGATTATGACTTTCGCCGACTAGCCGACTAGCCGATTAGTCGGTTGTAATAAGACCGACTAGTCGGCCGACTAGTCGGCTAAGCCGATTGCGGTTTCGGGGATTTCCGTAACGCTTCTTTTACGGCTGATTCGCGCGCAATCGCATACGCCGCCTGCGAGCGTGTCGGACGGAACATTTTTTGCTTGTGTAATGGGGATGTTTCCAGGGTCAAAATAATTACATTATATTTAGTCCGTATTTTAGATTATAAAAATATATTAGACACGTATTTTTCCTTTTTTCATTTAAACAAAAAATAACAAAGATACAAGGCATCAAAATTTAGGAGTGGGGGTCTTTGACGTTACTTAGTGGCGAAAAAACTCCCACTCTGTGACGTCACGCGTAATTTTAACGGGCTATATCTTTGTTATTTTTGGTCTAATTTACAAATGAAAAAATACGTGTCTTTTATTTTTGAACAATCTAAAAGACGGACTAATTACATTTTTTACGGAAACAGGCCCATTGCCGAGAGCGGTGTTTTAGTGTAAAAAAATATTTTTTTGTGCATAATTAAAGATAATACTATTATTATTCATTGAAGTTAAAAAAAAAACACAAACGACCAAAACTAAAAAGCGATAAATAACGTAAGTAATTCTATCCTTAATACATAATTATTTAAATATTACAATTATCACTTATTTTTGAAGTCGGTGCCAGCTCTCGGTACCTAACGTAGACTGTTGTTGTATGACGCGCGCGGCCGGCAAATTTTCTTGTTTGGCTGGCACCGACTTCAAAAATAAGTGATAATTGTAATATTTAAATAATTATGTATTAAGGATAGAATTACTTACGTTATTTATCGCTTTTTAGTTTTGGTCGTTTGTGTTTTTTTTGAAGTCGGTTTAATTTTTTTCTTAAAATAATTTTATTTCTCTATTTTTAGTTGCGTTAATGTGCTGTGACCTTGAATAAAGGCTAATTAATATTCTTAAGAGTTTTACTTAGGAAAGAAAAATTTTGCTTTAAGTCAAGTGAAGACTTTGCGATCTAGAATCAAGCATATCACTTACCAAATCACCTGCCCTATTAGCCCTGCAAAAGTACATACTTACTACCTAGTTTAATATCGACCAAAGTCAGTACTGTCCCCTAACTCCTAACCGTTAAGGAGTTCTGTGGCTTCATCATCAGCACCAGATGTTGACGCCCGGAAGCATATACCTGAGTAAAATATGATTACGTAACAAAAACACCATATGAGCATACAATTTTCGGTTGTTGCCCTCAATTTCTCCAGGATCCCATCATCAGATCCCGACTTGGTGATAATGGGACCACCTCGGAAGTGTCTTCTGTCGAACTGTCGAAAAATTTTTGAAATCCATCCATAATTGACGGAAATATCGCTGAACATACATAAAAAAAAAACATATTATACATAGAGACGAATTGAGAACCTCCTCCTTTTTTCGAAGTCGGTTAACAAGTAGAATTAAAATTTAATGAAGGTTTTTATTTCATGTAGTTCCCCCGCATGCATATTATTGAGAAATTCATACAACGTAAGAAACCGGATAGTCGGCGCTCTTTGCCGATTAGTCGCCGACTAATCGGCGACTACAATAGTGGCCGCATAGTCGGCTTTACCGACTAGTCGCCGACTAGTCGGAACATCTCTAATAGGTACACATACAACAGGGTCTTTTTACCTATATCCAAATACGGAACCAAGTACAACCGACCAGTATACGAGGATAGTTAATCTTCGCCCTCCCTATCTTCGAACGATTTCTTATCATTGATCTGGCCTGGGCACATCATGATATGGCCAATGGACAGTGAATATTTCATGAAATGGGCAATTCTACGATGTGGCCACGACAGTTATGCGCGCCGCCAATAAATACATTGTATTCACAATATTGCTCAACCCACGCGCTGCGCCCGACTCTCGCTTTCGTTTCGTCTAATTATACGCAGATATGAGATAAGACACTCGTGGATCGCTGAAATAGATGCGTGACGTCTGGCGAGGTTCGCTAGACGGGGATCGCTAGCCAATCCTAACAGTCTCGTGATTTAATGATGAAAGTATTCGGTCTGTGTGAAGGTAGTGCAATCATCATAATCAGCCTATTGCAGTCTCTTCAGCTGCCCGCCACTCAGGGTAAATATCTGGAGGATATACCCATAATTATAATAGCCACGGTCGGCAGGCGGGTTGGCGCTCGCAGGGCGTAGCTCCTCGCTTCAGTGACGCTGCTGCCCGTCAGCGGCTAGTGGTAATTAGTTACGCCTTCCATAGTTATATTCTTGACGGCAGGATGCACCACGGGCAGGTAAGGGTGGCTTGGAGCGAAAAGGTGACAGGTCGGTTCCTTATATAACATGATTGTAAAAGCATAGATAAACAGGCAGCATAGCAGATTATCTATATTTGTAAAAAAGCATGCATTTGCCTGCCCAAAAAACCCCAAGGCTTTACCTGAAATAAATAAATAAAATAAATATTGTACAGCAATAAAATTCGTTATCTTAATGTCTGCGTTATTATAACATATGGAGTGATCTGCATTATCTAAACGACAGTTATTTGGTCTTATCTGTAATCCAGACACTATAAAATTGCGATTATGTTGGAGAATTTGTATGAACGAACATACAAGGATTTTGGCACGTTACCGAAATAATGACTGTTGCATTTGACAAGGAATGTAAGGGAGACCTATCATCTTTTCGCTCCAAGCCTGTGGTGCATCTTGCCGTAAAAACGAGGTTCTGGCAAACGACTGGTGGCGGTTTAACCATCACGATTGAAGGCGTAGCTAAATACCACAGGCGGATGACGGGCAGCAGCGTCACCGGAGCGAGGAGCTACGCCCTGCGATACCCAACCCGCCTACCTCAAGGAGCGATCAAGTGGAATCAGCCTATCGCAGTCCACTGCTGGACATAGGCCTCTCCAGTTGTTGCCAACTAGGGCAAACATCTATAGGATATACCCATAATCGCCACGCTGGGTCGGCGGATTCGCGATCGCAGGGCGTAGATCCTCGCTCCGGTGACGCTGCTGCCCGTCATCGGCCTGTAGTTTTAGCTACGCCTTCAATTGCGATGGTTATACCGCCACCAGTCGGTTGCCAGAGCCTCGTTTGTTATTCGGCAGGATGCACCACGGGCAGGTGAGGGTTGCTTGGAGCGAAAAGATGGGTCTATCATAGACAAGCAGTCATTCGGTCCGATGAGGCCGACCCGATGACGTCATCGCTTGACGCGTCAGACAGCGGTATTAACAGATGGCATGGGCGGTCGGAATTAGAACCGTGACGTCACGAGTGTTCGCACATACCGTGTTTACGTGGTTTTCGTGAAATGTAGGTCAATACTCAGTAGCACTCGGCACTCGTCGGTTGAATGGTATTTTGGATAATGGTAGGCAAATTGTCATTGTTCAAAACACCCAGACCAATACAAACGGACATGTGCATTTACACAAATGTTTGTACTGTGCGGGAATCGAACCCAGTTCAGAAGGAGCCATCAAGCCAGTCAAATATGCTGTATCTAAATATATAAAAGGAGAAACTGACTGACTGTCTGACATATCAACGCACAGCCTAAACGGCTAAACGTAGGCACTTGAAATTTGGAAGGGACGTAGCTTAGGTACCGTAGAGGTGCATAAGAAAGGAATTCCCACGGGAACGGGAATTAGCGGGAAAATCCTTTTGTATGAAAATCTAAACCGCTTTAGTTAGACGCTTGAAATTTGCCACCTTGGTAAACTTAAAGCTTAGTGGCAACAGAATATTGCAATTATTTTTAAAAAAAAATTAAACCGACTTCAAAATAAACACAAACGACCAAAACTAAAAAGCGATAAATAACGTAAGTAATTCTATCCTTAATACATAATTATTTAAATATTACAATTATCACTTATTTTTGAAGTCGGTGCCCGCCTCTCGGTAGTTACCTAACGTAGACTGTTGTTGTATGACTCGCGCGGTCGGCAAATCCACACGACAATATACATTTATTTGTTTGGCTGGCACCGACTTCAAAAATAAGTGATAATTGTAATATTTAAATAATTATGTATTCTTCTTCTTCTTCGCCCTAGCGTTTTCCCGGCCTAGTGCCAGGGTCCGCTTTCCGACACAATCTCCTCCACTTTGCCCGATCTTCGGCATCCTCCGGCTTGAGACTGTTCTCCTCCATGTCCGCTCTAACGACGTCCAGCCAGCGCTTCTTTCTTTAAATAATTATGTATTAAGGATAGAATTACTTACGTTATTTATCGCTTTTTAGTTTTGGTCGTTTGTGTTTTTTTTGAAGTCGGTTCAATTTTTTTTAAAAAATAATTTTATTTCTCTATTTTTAGTTGCGTTAATGTGCTGTGACCTTGAATAAAGGCTAATTAATGTCCTTAAGAGTTTTACTTAGGAATGAAAAATTTTGCTTTAAGTCAAGTGAAGACTTTGCGATCTAGAATCAAGCATATCACTTACCAAATCACCTGCCCTATTAGCCCTGCATAAGTACATACTACTACCTAGCTTAATATCGACCAATGTCAGTACTGTCCCCTAACTCCTAACCGTTAAGGAGTTCTGTGGATTCATCATCAGCACCAAATGTTGACGCCCGGAAGCATATACCTGAGTAAAATATGATTACGTAACAAAAACACCATATGAGCATACAATTTTCGGTTGTTGCCCTCAATTTCTCCAGGATCCCATCATCAGATCCTGACTTGGTGATAATGGGACCACCTCGGAAGTGTCCTCTGTCGAACAAAACAAAAATTTTTGAAATCCATCCATAATTGACGGAGATATCGGTGAACATACATAAAAAAAAAATATTATACATACAGACGAATTGAGAACCTCCTCCTTTTTTCGAAGTCGGTTAAAAATTGTCACGGGAACGGGAGTTAGCGGGAAAAAACTTTTGTATGTAAACACGCCAAAAGCATTATATTAGAAGTAAGTAACCAACTTTAAATTACAATTATACTTCAAATCTGTTATCTGACGTCACTCTGTTACTCATTGCACAGTACGACGGTCTTTGGTCGTTAATTTCAAACTAATTTGCTTAATTGCAATGTTCGTTAGCCTTGTCCTTCGAAACGAGGTCGTCAAAGAAATTCTATTAGATAATGCTAATGAGACATCAAAATCATCATTTAATTATTACCTACTAGTGGCGCCTATATTTTCTCTTTTAAGATAATAATCATCAGCCTATCTCAGGCCACTGCTGGACATAGGCCTCTCCACTTGTTCGCCACTTAGGGCAAACCTCTGGAGGATACCCATAGTCGCCACGCGGGCAGGCGGGTTTGCGATCGCAGGACGTAGCTTCTCGCTCCGGTGACGCTGCTGCCCGTCATCGGCCTGTGGTATTTAGCTACGCCTTCAATCGTGATGGTTATACCGCCACCATCGGTTGCTAGATGTTTTTAAATCTTTAAAACTACGCAATGGATTTTGATGATAAACTTGAATAGATAAAGGGATTCACGAGGAAGGTTTACTTATATACCTATGCGTGTTATAGTTTCTTACGGCACTTCTTCTCATCAGGCCTCATCCTTATCACGTCGAAGTGCTAAGTAGTAGGAAAAAAATGTTTGACGTGCAAAAGTATTACTCGTGAATCTATTTGCAGAAATAATTTGTTTTATTTTATTTACTTATGTATAAATAATACATGTTTATAGCATTGCACCGGCGCTAAGCCGATGTTGGTCGCTAGTTAACTGTAAATATTGTTTTCCTTTTAATGGTAACTCTGGAAACGAATTACCTCATACATTTAAAATGATAATATCACTGTCACGATTCAAAGGAAATTTGCCAAGAAAAATTCCGATCGCTCACAAAAGTCACACACAACATCAAAGTTGATCAAAGCATTATACATATGTAATAATGTCAGTATCACGTCTGTCGGTACTGTTGCCAAAATGCCGACGCGTCATTGCGGGCTAGACGAAATTAATTTGCATTGGTGAAAAAAACCTATGACGTCATTAATGTGCTTCGCGGTGACGTCACGAATAGGGATTGCAATCCGGCCTCATTTTCAATCCGGCCGGATCCGGCTGGATATCCATCAATCCGGCCGGATCCGGCCGGATCCGACCGGATTGATCTAACGAGGATAACTTAACTTTGGACTGTTAAGGAAATGTTAAAATAAATAAATAAATAATCCAAGACATGCCACGCTGGGCCACACAGCGCCACCCAGCCCCAAACTAAGCCGAAGCTTGTACTATGGGTACTTGACAACTGATAAACTTACTTAGATACATTTTTTTTTGTAAATAAATACATATTAAACATTGAAAACACCCAGACCAATACAAACAGACATGTTCATGAACACAAATGTTTGTACTGTGCGGGAATCGAACCCACGACCCTTGGCTCAGAGGGCAGAGGTCACTACCAATTGAGCCACCGAGCCAGTCAAAAAAAACGATATATATGTCACCGGAAAATAGCAAGAATCGTAAGTTGATCAATTTCCTAGGTAGTTGATTAACTTCCGGAAAATAATAAACGTCAGTTGAAATGTATTATTTAACGTATGTATTTTAGTAAATTGATCATTTTACGAGGTCTTGCCGTAAAATCATCCGACGAAGGTGAGGTGAACGTTCATTGGTTCAATGGCTCACGTGGCGTTATCCCGGCAACCAATCAGGGAACAGTGTATTAAGTTACGGGTAATAGTGCACCGTTAAATAGTACATTGAGCAACGATTGGCCCATTTGAGGACGATTTTACTTGTGTCAAAATCGTTAATTATTAAATGACTGTCAGGCTACCGTAAATTGATCAACTAACTGAAATCCATTGCGTTAAATAATACATTTCAACTACTGTTTGTTATTTTCCGAAAGTTAATCAACTACCTAAGAAATTGATCAACTTACGATTCTTGCTATTTTCCGGTGACATATATACGAATACGAAATCACCTTTATTATTACTAAAAGAAAAATCTCAAAAATAAAATATAGGGGGGTGGAGGCGCGCCGCGCGGTGCGACTCAGCGTCAAACGACTCGCACGCACACGCACATTGCACAACATGTTTTAAGTGCCTGCTCATACAATAGCGCAGGTATTTTACCAAAATATGCAATTACCGGATCCGGTCACCGGATCCGGTATATTGGTGCCGGATCCGGTAAGTGTATATTGACGCCGGATCCGCCGGATTACCGGATCCGGTTTTCCGGATTGCAATCCCTAGTCACGAATCGATAGTTGAATATTAATAGGACCTGCTAATAAAACTAGCGAACTGTCCCGGGTTGTGTTCTGCAAAATCGTCGCCATTTGATATGTATTTAGATTTAGTTTTTTCTTTCTAATACAGATGTTTCCAGGGTCAAATTAATTACATTATAATAATATTCAGTCCGTATTTTAGATTATAAAAATATATCGATCATGTAATTTTCCTTTTTTTATTTAAACAAAAAATAACAAAGATACAAGGCATCAAAATTTAGGAGTGGGGGTCTTTGACGTCTCTCTGTGCGAAATAACTCTTTGACGTCACTCGTAATTTTAACGGGCCATAATATCTTTGTCATTTTTGATCTTATTTACAAATGAAAAAATACGTGTCTGTTATTTTTGAACAATCTAAAAGACAGACTAATTACATTTATTACGGCAACAAGCCTGTATTAGTGTAGACAAAATGATGGATAAATAGACTTTGCCTTGTATTCTTAAAATTGTTTGTCAAATATGGTGTGGACCGATGTGTAGTCATCTGTACCTGTACCTCTTTTGACGTATCATTTAATGACAGTATTCCTCAGGTGCAGCGCAGACGACAGACCGTGGACGCACTTTTTTGCAATTATATGCAGTAACGCACACGAGCGCGAAAATCTGTCGCGGATATTTCACAGACTCAACGCACACGACGCACATCTTCGATCATTCTGTCGGCAGACCTAGTCGCTCTTTACAAATGTCTCAGACGCAGACACTATCGCACAAAAAGTGTGCCGTCTGCGCTGCATCTCCTAATGACATACTGAAGTTACGAATCCGTTCCGCTATCGGAATAACAAAAGAACTTACTGTTACTCACCGTTTATTTGAATTCCAAAATGGCTGACCGATAACCTTGTGTGTGACGTCACACGTGTGGGATCATGTTAGTCCAGTGTGACTAATGAAATAATTCAATAATGGCTCGAATGTATGTAAAAGGACGTCTAGAATTTGGCGTTTCAATTTACATATTTTTTTCGTCACGGAGGCCATTCACTTAAAAATGGCGGACGTCAAATCAACTGAAAATTCTTTGGGGGATCGTTGAGCAAACAATTAAAAATGTGACAAATAGGTACAAACATTTACGCATTAAATAGGAACCTAAAGGGGTTTCCCCATGCTCTAGCTAGATTATCTGTGTACTAAATATACCTACATTAAAACCACATATCATCATCATCATCAGCCTATTGCAGTCCACTGCTGGACATAGGCCTCTCCAGTTGTTCGCCACTTAGGGCAAACTTCTGGAGGATATACCCATAATCGCCACGCTGGGCAGGCGGGTTGGCGATCGCAGGGCATAGCTTCTTGTTCCGGTGACGCTGCTGCCCGTCATCGGCCTGTGGTATTTAGCTACGCTGTCTATCATGATGGATTTACCGCCACCAGTC
Organism: Conogethes punctiferalis; assembly: GCA_031163375.1. NCBI lineage: Eukaryota > Metazoa > Arthropoda > Insecta > Lepidoptera > Crambidae > Conogethes > Conogethes punctiferalis. The sequence continues at coordinate 7,683,248 of CM062105.1, read as the reverse complement.
GGTTTGCCAGAGCCTCGTTTGTTGTTCGGCAGGATGCACCACGGGCAGGTGAGGATGGCTTGGAGCGAAAAGGTGATAGGTCGCTCCCTTACACCCCTAATCCCTCCCTCACAAACCACATATACATCTATTTAAACCTTGACTGAAATGAACCGAAATTTAAACGTTGACCTCGCTACAGATCTTAACTAATATTATAAAGCTGAAGAGTTTGTTGTTTGTTTGAACGCCCTAATCTCAGGAACTACTGGTCCGAATTGAAGAATTCTTTTTGTGTTGAATAGACCATTTATCGAGGAAGGCTTTAGGCTATAACATCACGCTGCAACTATTAGGAGCGAAGTAATGATGGAAAATGTAAAAAAAAACGGGGAAAAAATAACTATTCCACGCGGACGAAGTCGCGAGCACAGCTAGTTTATTATAAGTGTAGATTTTAACGCCGTCATCTCTTGTTCCAGGTCGCCGGAGGACGATGAGAAGCAGGGGCAGGGGCAGGTAGACCCGACTGTAGACATTTCGGGAGCAGACCTGTTCGATCTCCGGGATGACGTCGACGTCAACGGGTATAGTGAGCGTCGTGATGAGCTCGGAGGTAAAGACGTTTTTTGTACATCATCATCATCATCAGTCTACCGCAGTCGCTGGACATAGCTTGACTGGCTCGGTGGCTCAATTGGTAGTGACCTCTGCCCTCTGAGCCAAGGGTCGTGGGTTCGATTCCCGCACAGTACTAACATTTGTGTTCATGAACATGTCTGTTTGTATTGGTCTGGGTGTTTTCTATGTATAATATGTATTTATTTACAAAAAAAATGTATCTAAGTAAGTTTATCAGTTGTCTAGTACCCATAGTACAAGCTTCGGCTTAGTTCGGGGCTAGGTGGCGCTGTGTGGCCCAGCGTGGCATGTCTTGGGTTATTTATTTATTTATAGGCCTGTCCAGGTATTGCGAACGGACAGCCACCTGGACGTATTAGGTACTCATAATCGCCACGTTTGACAGGCGGGTTGGCGATCCTTTTATATACCTCATCATCGCAGTCCACTGCTGGACATAGGCCTCTCCAGTTGTTCGCCACTTAGAGCAAACATCTGAAGGATATACCCATAATAATCGCCACGCTGCGCAGGCGGCTTCACGATCGCGCAGGGCGTAGCTTTTCGCTGCTGCCCGTCATCGGCCTGTGGTATTTAGCTACGCCTTCAATCGTGATGGTTATACCGCCACCAGTCGGTTGCTAGAGCCTCGTTTGTTATTCGGCGGGATGCAACACGGGTAGGTGAGGTTAGCTCGGAGCAAAAAGATGATATGTCGCTCCCTTACACCCTAACAGCAATTAAAACAGTAAACTTGCCCTTCCAGCTCATGTGTTTCCTTCCTCTTACAATTCCTGCTTTAGGCGGGGCGTGAAACGGCATCTCAGTGGGTCTTCAGGGTGAGGGCGACAGGCGCAATGGGTTTGTTCTATTGTGCCTGTTGACCTAACTTTTGGACCTCACGACCGCGTACCATCAGGTGGAGTGAGGTCATCCTGAAAGCTCTTCTTATGAAAAAAAAAACAATTTTTCTTCCAGATGTCGAGCCTACATACACAGAAGTAGAAGAAGCATACCCGAGACAGATGCTAGAAGCTTCCAGAAGGAAGAGGCAAGCGGATGAAGCTACTACC
>CM062105.1:7639127-7681475 GCA_031163375.1 Conogethes punctiferalis | reverse complement strand
AGTCCAGCCCTTACAAAAAGAGTCATGTCTGTCTCTTCGTCATCTTATAGACGTAACATATAAAAATTTACGTGCTTTGTCTTCATTAGACCAACCCGTTATGTATTGGGATACTTTAATCATCCATATGATGTCTGAAAAGTTGGATAGCGTAACCCACAGAGTCTGGGAAGAACATAGAAATTGTTTTAAATATTCCCCCTTCTTTAAATGTATTTATTACATTTCTTAGCAACAGAGCAGACTTGTTGGAGACAATACAAGAAAAAGGTAAAATACAAAAAGATATTTACAAACAAAATTCAAATTTCTTATAGATACTAGCAAACACAATAATAATTCAAGTGCTTATAATAATTGTGAAACATATATGTACAATAATAAAAACTTAAAACCTAAACTAAATAATTATAACATAAAAAATTACAAATGTTCTCTTTGTCATGAAAGTCATTATTTATTTAACTGTGAAACCATTCAGATCACTTTCTATTGAGGACAGAATTCTAAAGGTGAGGGAAACAAAAGTGTGTCAAAATTGTCTTCGACCTGGTCATTTTGAAATAAATGTACTCTTGTCCCGTGTCGCTATTGTAAAAAGAGACACAACACACTCTTACACATACATGAGCCCGAACCTACCCCTACACCAGCTATTCCAATCAACAGCTTAGTCATCTCGCTATGATTCATCCAATTCTCGTCAGTATACTACTCCTTCGCATGTATTACTGTCCACAGCTCTCGTGAGGGTGATCGACAGCAGGGGCGCCGCGAACTCCGCGCGCCTCCTGCTCGATAACGGGAGCACCGGGAACCTAGTGACGCAATCGTTGTGCGGTAAGCTGGATCTGTCACGCCGCGATGCGGACTCCACAGTGACAGGTATCAACAACCATACTTCTCAAAGTGCACAGCTTGCAGCCTTACAATTATGTCAATCCATGACGACTATAATTCACTGTAGACTGTCTTATACTGCCTGACATTACTCAATGTCTACCCGTCTTCCTTCATTGACAGAAGTCACATACCTATTCCTAAAGGAATTAATCTTGCTGACCCCACCTTTAATATAGCCATCTGTTATAGATATATTAGTAGGGGCAGAAGTATTTTGGTCCGTTTTGGGACGCAATCATATTAACTTGGGTAAAAATCAACCCAAGTTAGTTGAAACGAAACTGGGTTGGTTAGTGTCTGGGCATGTTGCCCGCCTTAAGCACTCTTCAAATTCTCCCATTGTCATTTTTTTTAATGTGGAACCCAATCCAGTCTTAGCTCGTTCGACTCCGTACAATTAAAACACTCCTTACCTACAATAGATGACGGTCGCTCTGTTGTGACTATGCCACTGAAGGAAGACCCCTCAGTCTTAGGCGCTTCGTTCCAACAGGCTAAATGCCGCTTTTCATCTTTTAGACCATAGGTTCAGTAGGGAGCCAGGTTCGCTTGAGCACAAGGCGCTTTGGTCATATGACCAAAAATAAGGGACCTTCAGGTCCATATAGGTCTTATTAATATTTTTTGCCCCATCACGGCGGTCTTAGAGTACAGTCGTAGTAGCAACATCTGTACAAGTCTTTTTACTTTCTTTATATTTTCTTAATTTTTTATGCATCAAATGAAGTGCACGTCTTTTCAGCTGTTCGCTATTTTACTGGCAGCAAAACTGTGTACTTGTCCCTTGTGGAGAAACGTATCGTCCGGCGGACAATCCGGCGGATCTTGTTTCCCGTGGGGCTGAAGGCTGACCTTATCAGCGGTTCTATCCTGTGGTGTCAGGCCACACTTTCTTATCTAAGGTCTAAAAAGCCCAAAACGAGACAGGATCTTCCCGAACTGATTTCTTCACCAGTAGCGCGCAAAATCAATCTAATGCTATGTAGTTAGTGGCTTTTTGATTTGCATAGTAATGTTATTGACGTAGTTAGTGCTTTCATTAATCTAAAAAATCTAATTTACAATCATTGCAAATATAATGGCATACTTATTATTATTTAATCACAAAATTGTAAAAATTATAATATAGATAAATTAATCTTTCACTTCAACAACTATAAAATTCATTAAATATGTTAATTGCATACATACAATTAAAGATCATAGTTCAAGATGTTTACAAATGAGTATGCCATTCAAATCATAAAAATCATGGCCTAATAAAATCGTCTTTATTCTGTCTTTTCCTCCTTCTTAGACTCGAATGCCATTATTCGAGTCGGTGGTAGACTCGATAATACCTCCTATGGTAATTACTCATATTTTTCGCCCAAGAAAATTCAAATGCGGCCTTAACTTCTACCAGTCAACCAATGTTGCTTTGTTGTAGAATCATTTTACTATCATTATTTTTTGTTATTGGTATTTCCTTTCTACATTACCTGCGCTGACCCAGTGCTGACTGATAGCCGATCGAAGGGGAACAGTTGCAAAACGCCTTAAGTATTTTTTAACCATTTTTCATTCAAAGCCTTACATCTCTAGCTCGATACGGTCCTATCTATCGAGGCATAGTTTATTGTTTTTTAATCGCTTGCATCATGGCGTAGCAAATCCTAAAGCATTAGGTACCTAGTTCCGGCACGGAACATATTCTCGCTAGGACATATCTAGCTATTCAGATTTTTAGTCAAATCTGACTTGGAGGGTATAGGCATCAAGTTTGTCCCAACCTACGCACCGTTTTGTGATCGCCTTTTTATATACTCACAACGCTTTTATATTTTTAATTATAAATTTAATTCATTTTCACATACGAGGGAATGGTCACTTGCCTCGCTTAAATGAGGCCATTGCAAATTCATAATCCTTGAACCGGATATCCATTACTCCTACTTCATCCATTAAATTCTGACCTTTCCCCCCTTACCTACTTTCTCCTGCCCACCTTTCTTATTGGACGACCGCTTATATCCATACCGCTTCTTCGTATCATGACATCACTCGCCTCGATCATCGCCGAGCTGAAGGCGCCATCTGGAGGACATGTATCAACACCCGTCCCATTTCAGAATTTTGAAGCCTTCAGCAGCAGCCTTCAACCGGGGGAGCAAGTCGCGGCGGACCGGTCGACGCACGGGAGGAGACGCGCGGGCGGAGGGTCCTGACGTCGGCGCGCGGGCAGTCATCGCACAGTCGTCCCTACGCACTCGCTACATCCAGACGGCTACCGCGCACCATCTCGAACGGGAACCTCCAACCCTCAATATTGTGTCTTTCACCACGTCGTCAGCTGTATCTTCGGGATTACAATAAACCAGCGCCTATCAAACTACAGTCCACTTATTTAACACCTAGAACCAATTAGACAGGATGCCTTGTATCTTTGTTATTTTTTGTTTAAATGAAAAAAGGAAAAATACATGTCCAATATATTTTTATAATCTAAAATACGGACCAAATATAATGTAATTATTTTGACCCTGGAAACATCCCTATTCGTCTTAGCGGCGCTTGATCTGATGGTCTTCATAATATGAACATTAGAAATTTTCTCTATACAATATATGTGTAAATTATGTGTGTTTTCTTTTTCAGAAAGCAGACATAGCAGTGGCTTCTATGACGATCAACTACGCAAGGGAAGCGGTCATTGATTTCACCAAACCTTTCATGAACCTGGGAATAGGAATACTGTTCAAGGTACGTAAATTATACTTCTACATAATGTTCTCATTATCATCGGCCTATTGCCAACAAGCCTACTGCCCGAAACCCTACTCACCAGCAGAAACACGACCCGGAGGTCATTTGCTGCGGTATTCATTAGAGTGGAGGTCCTTCCCCGGACGGGCGGCTCAATTCGAACGACGATTCCCTATGCCCTAACTGCTTGCCTTTGGCAGTCCACTGCTGGACATAGGTCTAACCAACTCTTCGCAATTATCTGACTTATAATAGGCTATTATGGCTGAAAATTGAAATTAGTCCGTCTTTTAGTTTATTCAAAATAAAATACGTATTTTTTTAATTTGTAAATTAGACTAAAAGTTACAAAGTTATAGCCCGTTAAAATTACGCGTGACGTCACTCGGTGAAGCATTTTTACGGGAACGAGTGACGTCAAAGACTCCCACTCCTAACTTTTGCCTTACTTGTATCTTTGCTATTGTTTATTTAAGAGAAATACGTGTCTTTTATTTTTGAATAAGCTAAAAGACGGACTAATTACAATTTTTAGCGATAATAGCCTATTACACTTTACAATAGGAGGAGCTCGGTGGCGCCGCGGTCTTGTACGCTTAACAATGATCGCAACGTTGTGCAACCATTGGCGCGGTCAATCCGATGATGGGTGACCGAAATGTGACACCGATTTCCTCCGTGCTTCGGAAGGCACGTTAAGCTGTTGGTCCCGGGTGCTATCTTTACCAACTCAGATAGCTGCAGTCGTCACATCATATCAGAGATGATGATAACTCTGACGCCCAACTGGGAATGGGTATAGCTTACCCTAAGTGTTGCGGAGGTCTGATGGCAGTCGCTCTGTGTAAAAGCTTAGCCCTCGCCAAATCTCTCAGTTTGGGAAGCCGACCCTGAGACAATCGGGAAAAAGGCTAGGATGATGATGATGATGAATAGCCTATTACAAATTGTTCCACAGGTACCCACATCCCAGCCTACGAGACTATTCAGCTTCCTGAACCCGTTAGCCATTGAAAATATGGCTGTACGTACTCGCTGCATACATCCTGGTATCTTTTACATTGTTCGTGATGGCAAGGTTTTCACCTTACGAATGGTAAGCTTTCTTAATTAACTATATTTTTTTTATAGTAGCTCGACATAATGGCTTCCCTACGCCTGATGGAAGGCGAAAGAGAAGCCTAAGGCGCTCTGACAACAGGCAAGTAACTGGTCAGTTACCTCTCAGTTGCCACCGCCATGCCGGCCCAACCTAACCTAACCTCCCACGAGTTTCGGAAACCCTACTCACCGGCAGAAACACGACCCGGAGGTCATTTGGCTGCGGTATTCTATTGGGTGGCGGTACTTCCTCGGACGGGCGGCTCAATTCGAGCGATGATTCGCTATGCCCTACCTCTCTTAATGTGTATGTATCATCAGGGATATAAAGGAACGACCCACCATCTTTTTGTTCCAAGCCACCCTCACCTGCCGTGGTGTATCCTGCTGAACAACAAACGAGGCTCTGCAAACCGACTGGTGGCGGTAAAACCATCACGATAGAAATTTTGTCTAAATACCATAGCCCGATGACGGGCAGCAGCGTCACCGGAGCAGAAGCTACGCTCTGCGATCGCCAACCCGCCCGCCCAGCGTGGCGATTAAGGTATATCCTCCAGAAGTTTGTCCTAGGTGGCGAACAACTGGAGAGGCCTATGTCCAGCAGTGGACTGCAATAGGCTGATGATGAAACTATGCCACCAAAAAGGACACAAAAATGCTCAGCATGTGTCGCGGCGTTGCATAGACGCCGTGACGCTGGTCTTCCGCACGTGTCTTCCGGCAGACGCGATCTTTATTTACAAGAAAAAAGTATCTAAGTAAGTTTATCAGTTGTCTAGCACCCATAGAACAAGCTTCGGCTTAGTTTGGGGCTAGATGGCGCTGTGTGGCCCAGCGTGGCATGTCTTGGGTTATTTATTTTTTATTTCTTCCAGGTCTACAAAGCACCCACGTATGTGGCCACGAGACCAAACTCCTCACGAACCAGTTCAGCGTCTGCAAACTCGTTTTGGTTCATCACTGGTACATTTCTGAGGCAAGGCATCTGGTTGACTCCTAAGGTATGTACTTGTGGCTTTTAGTCGCCTCTTGTATGTAAGGGATGTAAGGGAGCGACCTATCACCTTTTCGCTCCAAGCCATCCTCACCTGCCCGTGGTGCATCCTGCCGAACAACAAACGAGGCTCTGGCAACCGACTGGTGGCGGTAAAACCATCACGATAGTAGGCGTAGCTAAATACCACAGGCCGATGACGGGCAGCAACGTCACCGGAGCGAGAAGCTACGCTCTACGATCGCCAACCCGCCTGCCCAGCGTGGCGATTATGGGTATATCCTCTAGAAGTTTGCCCTAGGTGGCGAACAACTGGAGAGGCCTATGTCCAGCAGTGGACTGCAAAAGGCTGATGATGATGATGATGAGTCGCCTCTTAAAATAGGCATAGATCATTTTTTTATAGTAGCTCGACATAATGGCTTCCCTACGCCTGATGGAAAGCGAAAGAGAAGCCCAAGTCACCGTGAGAACGGGCAAGTAGCTGGTCAGTTACCTGTCAGTTTCCCGAGACCCTTGGTCAGAAGGCAGGGGTCACTACCAATTGAGCCCACCTACCAGGCACATCTATTTAGCTAAGATCTTCCTGTGTGTTCCAGGCGACATCAACGCGTATAGTTGGTGGTATCTGGTGGTTCTTCACTCTGATCATCCTGTCTTCGTACACGGCCAACCTGGCAGCGTTTCTGACAGTCGAGAGGACCGTCCTGCCCATACAGAGTGCCGCAGACCTCGCTGCTCAGAACAGTATACAGTATGGGACATTGAATGGAGGATCTACTATGACTTTTTTTCGGGTAAGCTGAATGAATAGATTAATTGATTAGACTGTGAGATTGGATGTGACAGGAGAATTCAGTTAGGCTGGGCAGCGTTTGGGAAACTACGTCAAGTCTTCACATTGTCGATCCCAACAGCGCCTAAAGATGAAAGTCTTCGATCAGTGCGTCCTACCGGTCATGACATACGGAGCCGAAACGTGGCCACTAACGGTACGGCTAGTCCACAAGCTAAAGGTCGCTCAGCGAGCTATGGAAAGGGCTATGCTCGGCGTCTCACTCCGGGATCGGATCCGAAACGAGGTGATCCGGCAGAGAGCCAAAGTCACCGACATAGCTCAACGGATTAGTAAGCTGAAGTGGCAGTGGGCTGGCCAAATCAGCCGCAAAAACCGACAACCGTTGGGGTAAACGAGTTCTGGAGTGGAGACCGCGTCTCGGCAAACGTAATGTAGGACGCCCTCAGACCAGGTGAGTGACGATTTGCACAGGACGGCTGGCAAGTGCTGGATGCGAGAGGCCCGGGACGGATCGAAGTGGCGAGCATTGGGAGAGGACTATGTATAGCAGTGGACTGATGATGATGATGATGATGATGACTGTGAGATTGGATGTGTGTCTAATGTGACTTCATGTCACATAAGCGCCATGCAACTCCATAGATTTTTTTTTCGGCTTCGTCTTTTCACGCTTCGATGATGATCTGGTTCGTCAATCAGAGGAATGGCAGGCTCTGGCTTTGGCCAGAGAACCATGAAGAGTTTGGGAAGACTTTTGCCCAGCAGTGGGACAATATAGGTAAAAAAAAAGAAGCACGGCTTCCCTACGCCTGATGGAAAGCGAAAGAGAAGCTTAAGCCGCTGTGGCAAGTAAATGGCAAGTTACCTGTCAGTGGCCAATGCCATGCGGGCCAATCCTAACCCCCAACAAGCTCCGGAAACTCTACTCACCGGCAGAAACACGACCCCGGAGGTCATTTGTGGCTGCGGTATTATATAGGGTGGAGGTCATTCCCCGGACGGGCGGCTCAATTTGAGCGAAGATTCGGTATGCCCTCTGTTAGGGATATAGTTTTAAATGAAGGTACCTCGTTAATTTTCAGAAAATGTTGATTTTATTTTTAGTTTGCATAGTACTTAAAGCAAACATCTGGAGGATATACCCATAATCGCCACGCTGGGCAGGCGGGTTGGCGATCGCAGAGCGTAGCTTCTCGCTCCGGTGACGCTGCTGCCGTCACGGTCTTTAGTATTTAGCTACGCCTTCAATTGTGATGGCTATACCGCCACCAGTCGGTTGCCAGCGCCTCGTTTGTTATTCCGCAGGATGCACCACGGGCGGGTGAGGTTGGCTTGGAGCGAAAAGATGATAGGCCGCGCCCTTACATTCCATTATATACACCTGTTTATCCTTCAGGACTCCAACATCGACATATACCAGAAGATGTGGCAGCACATGTCTACCGCCTCCCCCCCAGCGCTGGGTCTCCTCCTACGAGGAGGGGGTGCGCAGGGTCCTGGGGGGAACTACGCCTTTCTTATGGAGTCTACCATGCTGGACCATAGAGTGCAGAGGGACTGCAATTTGACCCAAATTGGGGGGTTGTTGGATTCTAAGGTGAGATTCTTTTTATGCGAGAGGCGGCAGACGAGCATGTGTGATGCCTGATGGTAAGCAGTCGACACCGCCCATGGACACCCGCAACTCAAATCGAGTTTAGAAAGAAAGAAAGAAAGAAAATCAGTTTATTTGGTGCCACACATCACAAATTATGAAACATACATTATTAAATTACAGTGACAAATATTAAAAAAAAGAAAAAAAAACACAAACAAAACAAAAATAAATAAAAGAAGAAGATCACAACAAAACGGTTAACATTATGACACGGCAAATACAAGTGGGCGCAATAAACGAAACATCATAACAATCACACAGTTTAGGGTCACTGCCGGCCTTTTAATATGAATACGCTAGTTTCTTGAAGGTTCCCAAGTCGTAGCTGTTCGGAAAGACTGCCGCAGGAAGTTGGTTCCACAAAACCGAGGCGCGAGGCAAGAAGTTCCTCATAAAACGTACAGTCGAGATGATGTGGATGGAATTTCAGAGATATTATAAGTTTGTCGATGGCTCATTTGGTAGTGACCTCTGCCTTCTGAACCAAGGGTCGTGGGTTCGAACCCGCACATTACAAACGTTTGTGTGAATTCACATGTCTGTTTGTATTGGTTTGGGTGTTTTCTATGTATTTATTACAAAAAAAGGCATTTATGTAAGTTTATCAGTTGTCAAGTACCCATAGTACAAGCTTCGGCTTAGTTTGGCAAGTAACTGGTCAGTTACCTGTCAGTTGTCACCGCCATGCCGGCCCAACCCTAACCCCCCACGAGCTCCGGAAACCCTACTCACCGGCAAAAACACGACCCGGAGCCTCCAGAGGTCATTTGGCTGCGATATTCTATAGGGTGGAGGGCCTTCCCTGGACGGGCGGCTGAATTCGAGCGAAGATTCGCTATGCCCTACCTCTCTTACCGGTGGCAAGGTTTGAAATCAGTCTGGTCAGTTCTATAGAATTATTTTGACTACACCGGATCTGACCACGAAACACCAACCTTCCGAAGTTACAAAGTATAATAAATACCTACTTATAATAAATCTGCAGAGAAGTCAATTCTGTACATTGAATATTTAAAAAAAAATAACTATCATGGGTGATCAGTGATCGATACTGATGCCAAAAATGCAATCAGTAACATTTTTGTCTGTCTGTCTGTCTGTCTGTATGTTCGCTATAGAAACAAAAAACTACTCAACGGATTTTTAACGAAACTTGGTACAATTATTCTTCATACTCCTGGGCAGGGCATACTTTTCATCACGCTACAATCAATAGGAGCAGAGCAGTGTTGGAAAACGGGAGAAATTTTTATCTGTATGTTTGATCGCGCATCACGTGAAAACTACTGCATGAATTAAATGCGGTTTACACCAATGTATTGCTAAAAGTCTAACTTAAAATGTAGGTACCAATTTAATGGAAGTCCGTATTTTGAAACCCGATATCCACGCGTGCGACGCCGCCGGCATAGCTAGTCTAAAATATATTTTTTAACTTCTTTTTTTTCTTCCAGGGCTACGGAATAGCAACCTGGAAGGGTAGTCCGTGGCGGGATAAGATATCCCTGGCTATCCTGGAGTTACAGGAGAAGGGAGTCATACAAATCCTGTATGATAAGTGTGAAGAATACAGGGGATGTGTGCAACAGAGACGGGAAGGATAGCAAGGCGAATCCCTTGGGTGTACAAAATATTGGTGAGTATTTAATAGGGATATTTCCAGAGTCAGAATCATCATCATCATCATCAGCCCACATTAGTCCACTGCTGGGACATACGCCTCTCCCAATACTCGCTACTTCGATCGGTCCCGGGCCTCTCGCATCCAGCTCTTGCCAGCCGTCCTGCGCAAATCGTCACTCCACCTCACCTGGCCTGAGGGCGTCCTACACTACGTTGTGTGTGTACCTTTGCAAATAAACTTTTTATCTATCTATCTATCATCTATCTACGTTTGCCCGAGACGCGGTCTCCACTCCAGAACTCGTTAACCCCCAATTCGTCAGAATAATTCCATATATTTAGTCCGTATTTTAGATTATAAAAATACATTAAACACGTTTTTTTCCTTTTTTCATTTGAACAAAAAAATACAAAGATACAAGGCATCAAAATTTAGGAGTGGGAGTCTGACGTCACTCCGTGCGAAAAAATGCCACACATTGTGACGTCACAACAAGCCTATAGTAGCGACCTATCATCTTTTCGCTCCAAGCCAACCTCACCTGCCCGTGGTGCATCCTGCCGAATAACAAACGAGGCGCTGGCAACCGACTGGTGGCGGTATAACCATCACGATTGAAGGCGCAGCTAAATACTACAGGCCGATGACGGGCAGCAGCGTCACCGGAGCGAGGAGCCTAGCCGGAGATACACAACCCGCCTGACACAAGTGGCGATTAAGGGGTAAAGCAGGTGTTTGCTCTAAGTGGCGAATAACTTGAGAGGCCTATGTCCAGCAGTGGACTTGATAGCCTGATGATGATGATCTAGATGAAAATGTGTGTTTTGTTCCAGGTGGGGTATTCGTAACTCTGCTCTGTGGTCTAGCCTTAGCAATTATGGTAGCTATACTAGAATTCTGTTGGAACACAAAGAAAAATGCTTCTCAAGGTCGCCAGTCTCTATGTAGTGAGATGGGGACAGGTAAGTTACCTTAGTTACTTCGTTTCGCTTAACTTGAATCGAATGTCCAAGTTGCCAAATGTCCAATTTTCATCTAACATGAGCAGTCACTGATTGAGTCAAAAGTAACCCGGAGCGCATGACTGGCCCCATGGCCTCATTTGGTAGTGACCTCTGCCTTTAAAACCAAGAGTCGTGGTTCGATCCACGCACAGTACAAACATTTGTGTTCATGAACATGTCTGTTTGTATTGGTCTGGGTGTTTTCTATATATAGATGTTATTTATTTTCAAAAAAAAAGCACCTATGTAAGTTTATCAGTTGTCTGGTACCCATAGTACAAGCTTCGGCTTAGTTTGGGGCTAGATCATGCTGTGTGGCCAAGCGTGGCATGTCTTGGGTTATATGAGTTATTATTATTATAGAAGCTTCAATAACATGTCGCTCCTTAGCTTCCCTACCGCAGAACCGGCTCGCAAGCTTAAGCACTTGTGTTATGGGTATCAAACACGAGGTACCTCAAAAGATATACTTAAATACAAATATAAACACCCAGACACGGAAACAAACTCGGCTGGCTCGCTGCCTCAATTGGTAGTGACCCTGCCTCCTGAACCAAGGGTTCGTGGGTTCGATTCCCGCCCGGGACAAACATTCGTGTGATGAACACTTGTGTTTGTTCCGTATCTGGGTGTTTTTATTTGTATTTAGGTTATATATTGTGGTACCTACGTTGTTTGATACCCATAACACAAGTGCTTAAGCTACTACTTTGAGATTGGAGCAATGTATGTGATGTTGTCTGAGGCCCGATGATGATGACGTTAGCTATGTATAACTATAATTATATTTAAAATTCCAATTAACACTTATTTTTGAAGAAGAACAAATAAATGTATATTGTCGTGTGGATTTGCCAGCCGCGCGTGTCATACAACAACAGTCTACGTTAGGTACCTAGAGGCTGTAAAAACCGACTCCAAAAATAAGTTATAATTGTAATATTTAAATAATTATAGTTTATCACATAACTAGCTGTGCCAGCGGCGTCGCACGCGTGGATATCGGGTTTCAAAAACTAACGGACTTCCATAAAATGATGCCCAAATCTTATGTTAGACCTCTAGCAATACATTGGTGAAAACCACATTTCAATTCCATGCAGTACTTTTGCGTGATGCTCAATCAAACATTCAGATAAAAAATTCTCCCGTTTTCCCAACACTTCCCTTCACTGCTCTGCTCCTATTGATTGTAGCGTGATGAAACGTATCATATAACCTGCACAGGATTATGATGAATAATTGTACCAAGTTCGTTAAAACCCTTTGAGTAAGGTAATTTTTGTTTCTATAACGAACATACAGACAGACAGAAAGACAGACGGACAGACAGACAGTCAGATAAAATTTTATGATTGCATTTTTGGCAACAGTATCGATCACTAATCACCCCCTGATACTTTTTTTGTAAATATATTTTTGAAGCTGAAACGCCTGTGCAAAAACTATCTACCTGTACCTACTTCACTAAAAATAAATACTTATAACTACTTTAATTAATAAAAGTACCTACGCTTAATAATTTTTAATTTGAGACGAATATTTTACAATATAACAACAAAAGAAATTCAAATAAACTATTTAAAACTAAGTCACGCTGGCAACGGTTTCTCAATATCAATTATTGTCTGTCAATAAGGTCGATCGCTCTGAACGCATCAACAGCCAATTATTGAATGAAGCTAGCTCTCGGACTCCCGCCTTTTATACCCTAACCGCCGCCGCGACCGTGTCGAGCGCGGCAACCGTTACACAAAAATAATCCTATAGCATGATTCAGTATCCACGTGCGACGGCGCGAAGGCTTATTTCATGTATAAGTTTGGTGTTTCTATACCGATTTCTATGATTCTTTTTTTATTGAATACGGTTATAATGATAACTTTTTTAAATTAGGGATGAATGAGAGTATTATAAACGTAAGAGTAAACAAATATAATCAGAATGCTCCGAACTGCTAAGCTATCAGGAGTTACACGTGTTATTTGTGAGTCAACCATAAAAGATAGACATATGCTGTTTGCGGGATATTTTTTAGTCAATTTTATGTAAAATATTTCTGTCATACATAATTTCTATGTAACTTTAACCATAAGGCTGCACACGCGACGGAAACTTAAAAAATGGAGTAACTTCTCCCGTTTTCCCAACATTTCCCTTCACTACTCTGCTCCTATTGATAGTAGCGTGATGAAAATTACCCTATAACCTGCCCAGGAGTATGAAGAATAATTGTACCAAGTTTTCGTAAAATCCGTCGAGTAGTTTTTGTTCTATAAGGAACATACAGACAGACAGACAGACAGACAGACAGACAGACAGACAGACAGACAAAAATTTACTGATTTCATTTTGGCAATCAGTATCGATCACTAATCACTCCCCTGCTAGTTATTTGAAATATAATTTCATGTACAGAATTGACCTCTCTACAGAATTATTATAAGTATAGATATGTATTAAGGACAGAATTACTTACGTTATTTATCTCTTTTTAGTTTTGGCCGTTGTGTTTTTTTTGAAGTCGGTTTAATTAGCAAACCGAGATTTATTTAGTGGAATAGGGTCAACTGAAGTCTACCAGTCGTTACAGGAGCTGCGGACAGCCATGCGGGGGGGCTCGCCAACAGAACAGTTTCTGAGGCCCAGGCTGCTCGAGATGTTTCTACGGCCACGCACGTTCCTCCAGCACCTTCAGATACGAGGTCAGTATCAGAAAATGAAGCAGGACCTTGTAACATATCTTAACTAATATTATAAAGCTGAAGAGTTTGTTTTTAGTTTGGAACTCGCTAATCTCAGAACTACTGTCCGAATTGAGAATTCTTTTTGTGTTGAATAGACCATTTATCGATGAAGGCTTTAGGCTATATAACATCACGTTGCAACTATTAGGGAGCGAAGAAATAATGGAAAATGTAAAAAAATCGGGAAAAATAACTATTCCACGCGGACGAAGTCGCGAGCACAGCTAGTATCTAGATAAAGTTGAACATTTGAGTATAGAACGACAATCACCATGGAAGTATGGGAGTGACTTATAGTCTTTTTCGCTCCAAGCCAGCCTCACCTGCCGTGGTAATCCATCCTGCCTATTTTTTTATAGTAGGTCCATTACCCAACGACTGATGGAATTGAAAGAGAAGCCTAAGTCGCTTTGACAACAGGCAAGTAAGAAATCGGAATGAGCCGCCCGTCCGGGAAATGGGCCTTCACCCTATAGAATACCGCAGCCAAATGACCTCCGGGGTCGTGTTGCTGCCGGTGAGTAGGTAGGTATATTGTATCAAATGTTTAGATTCTGTTGGACCAGATTTATTTATTTTTATATTGTTTTATGTAGGTATATGTTTATATTCTCCCTTCCTTTTCGTTGTTTCTTCTTCTTCATTTGTTTATGGTTATGTTTACGATTTTGTTACAACATTAGGTTAACGTGGAGTCCAGATCACTACTGCAGAACGGAGCGAGTAGACGAAACGGACTGTTGGTGCATTAGAAGAGGTTAGAAATATCGTTTGAATTGTGACGTTATGAGTTTGTAAGACGTCAAAAGTATATGTGCTAGGTATAGTAAAAGGCTAATTGTGTGTAATTTTTAGCTAGTATCACAACATGTTTATTTATTAACAAAAAAAGTGTCTAATAAGTTTATCAGTGTGCCTATCAGCGAACATTTTCGAAAAAGTATGCCTAACGTTACCGTAAACATTTGTATGAAACTTGGTACAGCGCCCTATCGTGCGTAAGAGGTACTACGTTTACGTACGTTAATGTAGTGAAAATTATCGCCCGTTTACGGTTACGTTACGCATACTTTTTCGAAAGTGTTCGTGCTAGGCACACAGTTGTCTAGTACCCATAGAACAAGCTTTGGCATACTCTGGGACTAGATGGCGCTGTGTGGCTCAGCGTGGCATGTCTTGGTTACTATTATTATGTCCTGGTTCGCTGGTGATTTAGTTGTGTTTTTTTTTATACAAGAGACACCGCCCATGGACACCCGCAACTTTAAATCAAGTTCTGGGGTCGCTGCCGCCTTTTAAATAGGAACACGCTCGTTTCTTGAAGGTTCCCAAGTCGGCCGTATTTACAACGTTTACTATACGTCGCGCGGATACACCCAAAAACGTATAGGTTTTTAGGCACTGTGCGTCCGCACGTCGCATAGTAGCGTTTGTGAATACGGCCGTAAGTTTGTTCCGAAATACGACGAGTAGGTATGTAGGGATTTAAGGGAGCGACACATACAAACTTTTCGCTCCAAGCCAACCTCACCTGCCCGTGGTGCATTCCTGCCGAATAAACAAACGAGGCGCTGTGCAACCGACTGGTGGCGGTATAACCATCACGATTGAAGGCGTAGCTAAATACTACAGAAGCCCATGACGGGCAGCATCGTCCCCGGAGCGAGTAGCTACGGCCCTGCGATCGCCAATCCGTCTGCCCAGCGTGGCGATTATGGGTATAATCCTTCAGATGTTTGCTCTAAGTGGCGAACAACTTGAGAGTCCTATGTCGGCTATAATGTCCAGCGATAGGCTGATGATGATGATGATGACTACGAGTATCGAGTTGTCTGATGATGATGATGCTGCTTCCAGATCCAGGATGCTCCTAGCAACGTGGAGCTGAAGGAGCTTCGATGGTCGTAGCGCAGCGCCCGGCGCGGGCCCGCCTCCGCGCCGTCGTCGCCTGCGCAGCGCTCGCTCACCCGCCGCCAGCACTGCAGTGAGTACTTAGTATACATATACTGTCATACTAGGTATGTACCTAGTATGACAAAAGGTAAAGAAAAAAAAACCATGTGATAAAATACTAGTTATGAATATTAGTGGCAAAATACTAGTTACAAAATAACTGTGATAAAATACTTGCACGAAAGAACTGTGACAAAATACTTGCACAAAAGAACTGTGACAAAATACTAGTGACGAAATAACAGTAACAACATACTAGTGACGACATATTAGTGACGGAATACTAGTGACAAAATACTTGTGACAAAAGAAATGTGACAAAATACTAGTGACGAAATAACTATGACAAAATACTAGTGACGAAATAACAGTAACAACATACTAGTGACGACATACTAGCGACGAAATATTCATGACGAATTATTAGTGACAATATATTATTGAAAAAATACAAGTGACCATGTACTAGTGACGAAATACTAGTGACAAAATACTAATGATAAAATAGGTAATTCATTGCGAAATTTAGTTAATCTCTCTCCCCCGGCGCCGGGGTGGCAACTGACGGGTAACTGACCAGTTACTTGCCCGTTGTCACTTGTGCTTCTCGTTCGCTTTCCATCAGGCGTAGGGAAGCCATTATGTCGAGCTACTATAAAAAAAAAATGTGATGACATACATACAAGTGCCGGATGCGTGAAGCCCACGATAGATCGAACTGGCGAACATTGGGACAGGCCTATGTCCAGCAGTGGACTGATAAGCTGATGATGATACCCACATACAATAACAACAAAAATCTGTCGTATTAAGAACCTCCTCCTTATTTTGAAGTCTATTAATTACTACGCTACCACTCAGAAGAATACTTCATCTTATGCAAATCTTTCTCCGCAGATTCCGTTGGTTCCCTACGAAGGAGCACATCCTACGTCCTGAAGGAACCAAGAGATCCAGTCAGGAAACATGTACAGATTGTAGCGTAGTAAGTATCTAAGTATACTCATGACGAGACGATAAACCAATAAGTCTACTAAATCCTCTTATAATTTTTTATATAAAGAGCGCTCAGGATGACCTCACTCCACCTGATGGTAAGCGGTCGTGAGGTCCAAATGTTAGGTCGACAGGCATAATAGGACAAACCCATCGCCCAGTCGCCCTTACCGTGAAGGCCCACTGAGATGCCGTTTCACGCCCCGCCTAAAGAACCCAGGATTGTAATAGCACGGGGCAGGTTCAAGGTAATAAACCTGTTGAAAATAGTTTCTATTCCTGAAGCGAGTAAACAAGTCTTATAGTAACAGATATTATCTACTTTTCGTATAGGGTATGCAGCAGTACCTACAAGCAAACAAAAACCGGCCAAGTGCGAGACGGACTCGCGCACGTAGGGTTCCGTATTACTATACAGCTAAATAGTTGTTTTTCTGTATTTTTTATTATATTGGAGTTGATTGAATGAAAAAAAAAATAGGTAATTTAATTTATGACGTTTAAAACAAAACTATTCTCTAAATCTCATTCAAACTAATTTTCGTTAGTAGTTTGCATAGTAGGTAATACGCATCATATATTTTTTCAGTTTTATCATGTCCATATTTTAGAAGAATATTTTAAAATCTTAATGTGGTTTACAGAATATACATCTACGCACCAAATTTTAATAATGTAGCTCTTATAGTTTCGGAATAAACTGGCAATGACATACGGACAGACAGACAGACAGATGACGAATCTATAAGGGTCCCGATTTTGCCATTTGGCTACGGAAAATCTCCACAAAAGCGCAAACAGCAAAAATGAAAGAAAGAAGTCATAGACAAATAAGAAGAACAAAACGCACCCCCCGGCGAATAAAGCGGTTATCGACGATTACCACTTTTTTAATGTTTTTTGATTTTTGGCCTCTATGTGACCTAACCCATCGCCTGAATTTTTTTCATATTTTTAATTGCAATATTATTAGAATTATACTACACAACCACTTTTTTCTACGAAACATAATGTGAAGATATTAGACGAGAATAAAGTAGAAATCAAATATTACCGTACAAAACTTCACTAGTCTAGTCCGCATTGATTCAATGCGACATTATTCGGGATAGTCCTCCCAAGCGCAAAATCAGTATTCGATTTTACCACTTTATTCGGGTGAAAAATTTACGACGCGTACGCTGTAATAGGTTGTCACTACTCAGGTTTGTAAACGGGTGAATCGTAAATTGAAGTTATGCTATTCTTCTTGTTATAAAATAATGATTATAGAGTCGTAATAATATATTACTGCATTAAATTCAATTTCATAATGTTGTATTAAAATATTGCGTTCGAAAATTAATACGTTATTTTGTACGTATACGTTTTTTATTGCAAAAAAAAACATTACGTTTTTACTTTCATACACATAGCCATACACTCATCATCATCATCAGCCTATCGCAGTCCACTGCTGGACATAGGCATCTCCAGTGGTTCGCCACTCAGGGCCAACATCTGGAGGATATACCCATAATCGCCACGCTGGGCAGGCGGGTTGACGATCGCAGGGCGTAGCTTCTCGCTCCGGTGACGCTGCCACCCGTCATCGGGCCGTAGCATTTAG
The DNA here is from genome assembly GCA_031163375.1 of Conogethes punctiferalis. Taxonomy (NCBI): domain Eukaryota; kingdom Metazoa; phylum Arthropoda; class Insecta; order Lepidoptera; family Crambidae; genus Conogethes; species Conogethes punctiferalis. Next base: position 7,663,340 of record CM062105.1, on the reverse strand, counting down.
CTACCCCTTCAATTGTGATGGTTATACCGCCACCAGTCGGTTGCCAGCGCCTCGTTCGTCATTCGGCAGGATGCACCACGGGCAGGTGAGCTTGGCTTGGAGCGAAAAGATGATGGGTCGCTCCCATACATTCCCATACACTTCTTTAACACTATCTAGCAAAAATTTTATTGCAATGTCCGAAGGAGTTTGGGTCATTTTGTATGGACATTGGCGTCGTTTTTTTAGCCGCCATCATTCATTTTTATATTGTGTAGCACTATCCTTAACTAACATATTAATGAAATAAGATTTTCTGTAAGTAATATTGGAGCGAAGATAATGGCATTTCAATTTTAGGACAACGCCTGAAGGAAAAGTACTCTTAATATTTGAGCTAGAGCATTTGTGACAAAAAAAAATATTTCTTTTTTAAAAAGAAAAATAACTGCATTATGTAAATTATTTTCGAAAATTCGTTTGCCACACTCAGGAATCGAATGTGCTCAATTCTGGAAAAACAGGGTTTTATTTTCATTTGAAAGGATCATTATAAGGATCAAAAGTCACCTTAACATACGTTCCGAAATGTGGACACTTACGCGAAGACTAATCCACAAGTTTTTTAGTCCCTCAACACGCTGTGGAAAGACCAATGCTTATCCTGTTGAAAGATTGGCACTATAAGGTCGATTTATTTGCTGACACCTTACAACATCTCTTTTATAAATTTTGGATTATTTTGAATGAGAATGCAACGGATTGACATTTATTTGATTTGATATGACATTATTTGACATTTTATTTTATTTTAATAGAGTAACGTGTTCTGTATTAATTATTGTTAATTATGATGGATTATTTTTTTTTTTTATGTACTAACTATTGACTTGACCATGATTTAAACGAAATAGATTTTTTCGTATGATGTAACTACCTACCTATTTAAAATTTTATTGTTCCAATAATTTATTGCATTACCTAATTGTATACTAACTAATTGATATGTCTTTGAAACTTATTGCGCTTTGGAGAATTTCTGTTAGCTTAAAAAATGTTTGCAAATAAATAAATAGGAAACGAAACGAACATAATACGTGGCAGTGGGCTGGCCATATCTGCCGTAAAACCAACAATAGGTGGAGCAGACGATTTAGGACGCCCCGCAATCCATGGGCTGATAACCTTAAAAGAACTGCTGGCATTGGCTGAACAGAAACACGCCCGGGATAAAGAATTGTGGCGCGAATTATAGGAGGCCTACGTTCAATAATGGACGAAGCAAGGCTGTTGATTGACTACATTACTTATTACTTTTTTTCCAAGCCGGTAGTTCTTTTGGAGGTGGAAGACTTCTACGGCTGGTTATACGCTTCGCATAAATCTGACCCGAAAATGAGGATACTATGGCCACATTAACACGCCATTTTACCAAAGACTTGCCAGAATTCAGCATCGACAAAATCGAGATCGCTCTTGGGCAGCTTAAAGATGGAAAAGCCCCTGGAGAGGATGGCGTCACAACAAAGCTTGTAAAAGCAGAAGATTAACCCGTACTGAGGGAGCTCCAAAACTTTTTAACGCTTGAATGGAGAACTCCGGACGCGTGGCTAAGGAGTGTCCTGTTCTTCATAAAGGGAGTCGAAACAGACCTATTTCCCTTCTAAGCCTTGTCTATAAGCTCTTTTCAAATGTGATCACAAACCGTTTTGTGCGAATACTTGATGAATTCCAACCGCCGAAACATGCTGGGTTTCGGAGTGGATACGACACTATAGACCACATCCACACAGTGCTGTACAGAAGAGTATAATCAGTCCTGTAGGTATCTTGCATTCGTGGATTATGAGAAAGCCTTTGACTTCGGTTGAAATCTGGTCTATTCTGGAGTCCCTGCAGCGATGCCACATAGATTGGCATCCATACAAGCAGTGATGAGACAGTAACAGTGATCTATGAAGCCGCCACTATGTGCATCCAATTACAGAATTAGTATACAAGGCCTATACCGTTGCATCTAGGAATGGGATAAGGGGATGTGATTTCTCCAAAGTTGTTCACTAATGTAATGGAGGATGTGTTCAAAACGCTGAACTAGAAAGGACCTGTCATCAACATAAACAGCATAGTCATAATGGCAGAATCGCTGCAGGACCTACAAGAAATACTGAATGAACTGACTGACTCCTTTGCGCGCATCGGCGTAGGGATAAACTTGGACAAAACCAAGGTCATGTTCAATGAACATGCTCTACCGGAACTCAAAGTTGTTCAAAAATATGTAGGTATACCTCGGGCAGACATTGCAGTTAGGTGGAACCAGCTTTGAGGACGAGGTAATTAGGAATAGTCAGGCTTCAGGTGGTCAGTGCGTTCTACCGGTTATGACATACGGAGCTAAAATGTGGAAACTTACGGTACGGCTAGTCTACAAGCTAAAGATCGTTCAGCAATCATATGGAAAGGGCTTTGCTCGGGTCTCTCTGTCTTATTCGAAATATGGTGAACTGGCAGAGAAACGAAGTTATCCACAGCTCACCGATTTAAAAAAATGAAGGGGCATCAGGCTAGCAACATCAGCCGCAGAATCAATAACCGTTGAGGTAAACAAGTTCTGGAGTGAGACCGCGTCTCAGCAAACGTAGTGTAGGACGCCCTCAGGCCAGGTGGAGTGACGATTTGCGCAGGCCGGCTGGCAAGTGCGCTGGCTGGGTGCGAGACGCCGAGGATCGATCAAAGTGGCCAACATTTGGAGAGCCCTATGTCCAGCTGTGGACTCATGATGATGATTACTTTTTCAGGGTTTTGAAGCATTGGTAAGACAAGACTGGGTGGTTATATTTATCTTATTTAACCAGAAACAACTTAATTGTAGTTTTTATTAATGACTAGCTGTGCCAGCGGCGTCGCACGCGTGGATATCGCGTTTTAAAAATAATAGACTTCATAAAATGGTACTTTAATTTTAAGTTAGACCTCTAGCAATACATTGGTAAAAACCGCATTTATTTCTATGCAGTAGTTTTAGCGTGATGTGCATTCAAACATACAGGTAAACATTTCCCCCTTTTTCCCAACACTTCCCTTTACTGCTCTGCTCCTATTGATTGTAGCGTGATGAAAAGTATACTATAACCTGCCCAGGAGTATGAAGAATATTTGTACCAAGTATCGTTAAAATCCGATAGAATTCCTCTTTCGAACATTATAACTTCCGTCAGTGGCCACCAAAATTTAAAACGACTCCAAAATGACCCAAACCCCATAAAGTATTTCGATGTGCTGTGGTCTAAGCATAGCTTAAAAACCTGATTTTGATAGGAATTAGACTTAAGGAGAGTTAATTTAGTTGTAATTCATATTTTTTTATGTTAATTTAATAATAATATTTAAAAAAAACACAAATGTAGCAATAACAACTATATTTTTAATGTTGTTGCATTCACTTGTTACAGTAATGGTTTACGTAGAATGATCCGCGAATTCAACGCTTACAATATAAACCTACTTTTAATTTCACACGAATAAAGTGGTAAGAAGTTATTACTCACAATAGAATAGACACGAAAAACTAACGAATACTGTCGCTATGCCTCGCTGCGCGGGCAGTTTTGATAGAAGGCTGCCGCGAATAAAGTGGTAATGTCACCCTACGACAAAAAAAATAATATTGTTATGCGGTATTACATATTTTTGAGGTTTTATCCATGAATTTCCCATTAAATTAATTTAGTTTTTAAATATTATGTACAATCAAAAATCTACTTTCAATTAAAATTAAAAGCATTTATTTGAAAGTTATAGTTTCAGAGATATTCACCGATTTCGGTTTTTTGCTTCTCCTGAAAAATAGCAATTCTGCAATAACCGCTTTATTCGCCGGGGGGTGCGAAAACGATTTATTATTTTAGAAAGTCGAACTGGATTTTTGTAATATGCCAACCTGTAGGTAGGTAAATTATGAACAAATAAAAATTCAGCAATTCCTATCTTTGCCGCGTCGTTAAAATATGGAACTCATTGCCAGTACATGTGTGTTTCCTCCTTCCTTCGATATGGAATCCCTTAAACGGGGCGTGAACATCTTATGGGCCGGCATGGTGGTGGTAACTGACTGGTTTAGTTACCTGGTCGTTGTCGCAGCGACTTGGGCTTCTCACTCGCTGTCAATCAGGCGTAGAGAGGCTATTATGCCATGCTACTATAAAAAGAGGATCTTAAGAATCTATAAATCTATTGATTTTATTGGTTTTAATCAATAGAATATAGAGACTTGATTTCGAATTTCAAACTTAATTAATGAGTTACTTAATAGTTCAGATATCCTATCTCCTAAATGTTAATTTTAACATAATGATTCTTTACCCTCTCTCATTCATAACTTGCCAACTTTAACTTATTAAGACACTCCATTGCTTAATTAAGTAAATTAAGGGATATACAAATAAAAATGTGTTCGATTGTGTAAATATAATTATACATTAATATAGCAATTAACACGACATACGTAAGCTTTATATAAAAGTAAAATAATTTATATAATCTTAGTTTTAGTTCATACGAAACATGGAAACCATTTCTTCTATAATCAGAAACGATTACCGTTATATGTTAAATAAATAAATTATTATACATTGCTCCGATCCCAAAGTAAGTACCTTAAACACTTGTGTTATGGGTATCAGAACAACGAAGGCACCACAAATAAATACTTAAATACAAATACAATCATCCAGACACGGGACAAACACAAATGTTCATCAGGAATGTTTGTCCCGGGTGGAATCGAACCCAAAAACCTTGGTTCAGAAGGCACGGGTCACTACCAATTTAGCTACCGGGCGGATTATAGCATAATTTATTTTATTTATTTATTTCAGGACAGCCAATGGAACAATCGCTTAGTAACATGGCATTAACAATAGTTCTATATTAGTGCTAAAGTGACGCCTTAATTAGAGGCGCCTAATATAATTTTTTCACTGATTCTTTAAATTATGGGTATAGCATCCAGGTCTGCGGCCAAGGCCAGGCCCAAAGTAGCGAACAACTGGAGAGGCCTATGTCCAGCTGTGGACTGTAATAGAATGATGATCATGTTGATCCTATAAATTAAAACATTTATTACCTCTTTCGGGTTTCGTATGTACAAAAAATAAAGTTGTATGTCTATTATAATAAGGTCCTAATATGTTTTAAGCATTCCTTTTGGTTACACAACAGTAACATACGATAGGCAGTTAGTATAAGTATTGTGATAAAATAAATATTCTATTATTCTTACATGTTTTCTACTTTAAAATAATGATAGCCTAATGTGTTTGTTGAAGTATTCCTTACTCTTTAGTCGTCCCGCTTGGCAGGTGGGTTGGTGAGCGCAGTAGGTTTTATTTGTACGCAGGTAAACGCTGCTGCCCGATTCCTGATATTCCCTTAGTCGTCTCCTACGTCACCCGCGGGATGAGATCGGGCGGTCCTTTCCTATATGTTATGCATAGGTAGAAGTGTTTGAACTGTGCGGGACTGAACCTGCGACCATTGTTTCAGAGGCAGTCACTAAGAGGTCACAAAGTTGTGCTACAATATAAAAACGACCTTACTACCTACATTATTTACCTACTTTATTTACAAAATTGACATATTCTATCTGCTCTGCGGAAATATACGTCCGCCATTTTGAAATTCTTGAGCAATAAATAATACTAATCTAATTTCAATGTACTTATTTAACTTAATTCTTAAGATCATTTCCAAAGTACAAGAAAAAATTACGTTAAATTTTAAAGAAATAATTAAAATATTTTATACAATTTCCAATTGGTTATAACTATTGTAAAATACGAACTATTGCTGTTATTTTTTATATCTAGTAATATAAATAAATAAAATGTGTGTATACGTGTCAGACTGTAAATTAAAACTTTTTACTGTAAATAAATTAATTGTAATCTTTTTTGAATAGTTAAAACTGTTTATAAAAATAGGTATTGGTTATACAGTTTGGTTAAAGGAAGGTTTTATTTAAGGTCTGATTTTCAAGCGCCAGTTATTATTTAACAGTCTGATAAAGTTATTATTTAACAGTCTGATAAATGTAAGATGGCTATGATAGGACAGCGTTTTGTTTATCTCTTAGAGAAAATAGAGGGAGACAACTTTAAGCAATGTTAATACTTTATTTTATCCAGTACCCATCGTACAAGCTTCGGCTTAGTTTGGGGCTAGGTGGCGCTGTGTCGCCCAGCGTGGCATATCTTGGGTTATTTTATCAGTTTTTTCCTTTTTCTTAAGTCTTGATTTTTTATCAGTCGTTTTACCTATCCTCTATCAGTCTGTTAAACATTACACGAATTAAAGAAGCATATTTAATGTTTTATTCTGTACTAATGAAATGAAAAGTGCAGATTATTTTATCGTTATGAATATTGTATCGTTGTATTGTATTATAACATAGACCTCGTTTTTTAATGATGGTTACGAAATGCATAGAGGACGATTCACAATTACTGTACCTACTTGTTTATCAAATAATTTATTCATATGTCCCCATTACTAGTTAATATGTATTATATAAATAAATTAATTTACATGTGTGGTTATTATTAATAAATTGTGTATTGAAATATAATGTTGTGTATAATAATGTTTGTCACTTATATTGTTTATTCATTAAGTGAAATAGTTTGAATAATTAATAATAAATACTGCCATTTATTTAACGAACGTAGTATATTTGTTTATAGCATAATAAAACCGTATTTGGTGCCAAAGAAATGTGTGTTGTTTGTAAAATTTTGAAACTAATGAAAATAAATGAAAATGAAGCCATTTTATAGACTTAATTATTTATGCATTGGAAAGAAAAATTTTTGGTCTTTTATTATTCATCATCAACAGATTTTCGCGGTCCACTGCTGGACATCTCGATCCTAGGCTTCTCGCATCCAGCATTTGCCATATTATACATAGAAAAAACAGTTCATGCACACAAATGTTTTACTGTGCGGGGATCGAACCCACAACCCTTGGCTCAAAAGGCAGAGGCACTGACAAATGACCCATGGGGCCAGTCAGTTAGGATAAAAAAATATTTTCAAGAACATGCTATAAAAGGTCCTGCGTATATTTTTGAATATTAATCCTGTTCATAGCTCCCTAAAATAATAAAAAAAACGTTTGAAAATAAAAATAATTAAATATTTAGTTGGTACTGAAAATATTTGTCAACGAATTTCAAGTACCTATAATGTTTCTTATTTATTATAAGGTTGGGTTCATTTTTTGTCTGTCGTTTTTATATAGGAGTTGTGATTGTATATAAAGTCAGAATTTATATAAATAAATCGAAATGTTATAGTGTTTGCGTTTTATTTTTACAACTGTTACTCCTTAAAAGTGTTAAGAAATACTCCATACAATCATCATCATCAGCCTATCGCGGTCCAATATTGAGGATTACCATTGTGTACTGATGTGGGCTGATGATGATGATGATGATGATTGTGTTGACAGGATTGGCCAGCCTAGACCATGCGTTACCGGATCTAGCTGTTTCCAGGGTGTGCCGCGGGGAGGCTCCTTTTTTTTTTTTTTTTATTGTGGCTCGACATAGTGGCTTCCCTACGCCTGATGGAAAGCGAAAGAGAAGCCCAAGCCGCTGTGACAACTGGCAAGTAACTGGTCAGTTACCTGTCAGTTGCCACCGCCATGCCCGCCCAACCCTAACCCCCCCATGAGCTCCGGAAACCCTACTCACCGGCAGAAACACGACCCAGAGGTCATTTGACTGCGGTATCCTATAGGGTGGAAATCCTTCCCCGGACGGGCGGCTCAATTCGAGCGCAGATTTGCTATGCCCTACCTCTCCATTTAAGTGTTTCAGCCTATCGCAGTCCACTGCTGGACAAAGGCCTTTCCAGCTCTTAGCCACTTTGGGTAAATATCTGGAGGCTCTACCCTGGGCAGATGGGTTGGGTTAGTTCATTTTTTTATACCTACTTACACGGTACAACAAAAAAGTCTTATAGGTACTACCCTGTGTTCGAAAAAAATAATAAATAATAATATCAGACAACATCACATACATTGCTCCGATCCCAAAGTAAGTAGCTTATGCACTTGTGTTATGGGTATCAGAACAACGAAGGTACCACAAATAAATACTTAAATACAAATATAAACACCCAGACACGGAACAAACACAAGTGTTCATCACACGAATGTTTGTCCCGGGTGGGAATCGAACCCACGACCCTTGGTTCAGAAGGCAGGGGTCACTATCAATTGAGCCACCGAGCCAGACTAAATGTATAACAGAATAAATGTTTGTCCAAGTGGTTATACCTATAGAACATTGGTTTGGATATCGCATAGCGTGTCCTTGCTCCGGTGACGCTGCTGTCCGTCATCGGCCACTGGTATTTAGCTACGCCTTCAATCGTGATGGTTATACCGCCACCAGTCGGTTGCCAGCGCCTCGTTTGTTATTCGGCAGGATGCACCACGGGCAGGTGACGGTGGCTTGGAGCGAAAAGATCATGTTCAGTCACAGCACGTTTGAATTAATGAAACCACATTTTCATAAGCAAAAGTTTATTAATACACGTTCGTGTTACCATTGGCATAAGGTCCAGAATTGCTCATCTACTTCTATAAGCCGTATAAGTGATCTCTGATAATCTTGTTCCGTAGAAGATTCCTGTTTGTCAGCCATCTTGGTCTGCTTTTGAGTTTCAGCTGTTCGGGGGAAAAGTTCTGGAAATAGAAAGCAATGTACCTAGTTAATTACTAGGTGTGCCAGAGGCGTCGCATGCGTGGATATCGGTTTTTAAAAATAACGGACTCCCATAAAATGGTACCTTAATTTACAGTTAGACCTTTAGCAATACATTGGTGAAAACCGCATTCAATTCCATGCAGTAGTTCTCGCGTGATGCGCGATCAAACATGCAGATAAAAATTTCTCCCGTTTTCCTAACACTTCGCTTCACTGCTCTGCTCCTATTGATTGTAGCGTGATGAAAAGTATACTATAACCTGCCCAGGAGTATGAAGAATAATTGTACTAAGTTTCGTCAAAATCCGTTTAGTAGCTTTTGTTTCTATAACAAACATACAGACAGACAAAATTTCACTTATTCAATCATATAGATCAAATTTTACTTATTGAATTTTTGGCATCAGTATCGATCACTTATCATACCCCCTGATAGTTATTTTGAAAATATATTTCATGTACAGAATTGACCTCTCTACAGATTTATTATAAGTATAGTTATCAGCTCAGAATTCATTTAATAGAGGTAGGGTACAGCGAATCAAATCCCGAAAATGTTAAATACAATGTAAAGAAACAAATGCAAAACAAACATTTCGGTTCAGTTCCCAGTTGAGGTACATTTATCGTTCTGCCGCTCACCCCTGCCACCGGACCGGCTTAATGCCGGTAACCCACGAAATAGGTGCCAGGTTCGAGTCTGTTTACGTAAGAGGGTTCCGTTTAATTTTATACAATTTTGTTTTCTGGCTGGCTAGGCTAGGTGGCTCAATTGGTAGTGACCTCTGCCTTCTGAACCAAGGGTCATAGGTTCGATCCCCACACATTACAAACATTTGTGTGCATGAACATGTCTGTATTGGTCTAAGTGTTTTCTATGTATGTATGTAATATGTATTTTCTGGGTAGGAAAATTGAAAAAACGGGTTAAATATGATTCCTTTCTTCATTTCATCCATTTCTTCCATACTAATATTGTTATTAATAGGAAAATGTATGTGTTTATTTGTCTGTGTTTCACGGCAAAATGGAACAACATAATTGTAGACGTGTTTTTTTCTCAAAAGGAAATATGTAGTTGAATGAATGGAGAATGATATGGGCTACTTTTTGTTTCTAACTTTTTTGTCAAGCACAACCAAAAGAGAAGCTTATAGCTAGGTATAGATAAACCCGCCCAAATTAAACCTACAACAAATAAAAAAAGCTTCCTTTGATAGAAAAAAAAGAAAGAAAAAATGTTGAGAAGTTACCCAAATATTATTAGGTTTATTTGTATACTTTTACGTACCTACGGAACCACCACTTTATAAAACATACTATTTTACATGAAAATATCCTCTACGTTCAATAAAGAATTATACAAATGAAGGGGTTCTTTCTATTTCCATAAGGACCCCAAATAGCTCTAATACGCGAGCACAAACGCTACCCCTTTTAAGGGTCACTGGGTCGTTTTAAAAATAGTCACCCTTACGGAGGGTTAAGGTACCCGATGGTGCCAAAACTTTTCTTAACAGACCCCAGGGGTCGACTTACGGGGGTGGTATGAGTCACTATGAGTCATCATCATCATCAGCCTATTACAGTCCACTGTTGGACATAGGCAGTTGTTCGCTCACTGCCAAATGAGTCACCAAGCCAGTCAAATCAATGACTTGTCTTTCAATAATCGGTATTTTTTTACAGTGGTTCGACAAAGTGGCTTCCCTACGCCTGATGGAAAGCGAAAGAGAAGCCCAAGTCGCTGTGACAACGGGCAAGTAACTGGTTAGTTACCTGTCAGTTGGCACCGCCATGCCGGCCCAACCCCAACCCCCCACGAGCTCCGGAAACCCTACTCACCGGCAGGAACACGACCCGAAGGTCATTTGGCTGCGGTATTCTATAGGGTGGAGGTCCTTCCACGGACGGGCAGCTCAATTCGAGCGAAGATTCGCTACGCCCTACCTCTCATATGAATAACACATATTTTATTTACTTGTCCAGCGCCCCATACCGAGAGTTTGAGAATCTGTGGCTTATACCGTATTGTCCCTAATTTAGGCCAAAAGGTTTTACTGACACGCGTATAAATTTTTAATTTTTAAGCACTTTGAAGGCAATATGTGGGAGATATTTGTGGCAAGGGAAAAATGGCACCTTTGAAGATGGGTTATTTTGTCTATCTCTACGAGGTCTATTTTAAGTGGTTATTTTCCCACAACTAAACAATTCTACTTTAACAAGATAATTATGCAATATGAAAACTAAAATAGGGTACTTGACTATGTTTGCTGATGGCTACCAAAAAGAATCCACAAATATAATTATAATCTGTTTTATTATGTAGAATATGTATTACTAATTTACAAAAAGAAATATATCAGTATATGAGTAAAAAATGTATCTGAGTAAGTTTATCAGTTGTCTAGTACCCATAGTAGAAGCTTCGGCTTAGTTTGGGGCTAGATGGCGCTGAGTGGCCCAGCGTGGCATGTCTTGGGTTTATTTATTTATTGCAGTCCACTCGCCCACAGACAATGTGCTAGACAACTGATAAACTTACTCAGATACATTTTTTTTGTAAATAAATACATATTATACATAGAAAACACCCAGACCTATACAAACAGACATGTTCATGCACACAAATGTTTGTACTGTGTGCAATAAGCTGATGATGATGATGATGACCGTATGTTGATGAATTAACTGAAATCCATGGCATGAACTAATACATTTCAACTACCGTTTGTTATATTCCGAAAGTTACCACATGTTTTGGTAAATAAATGTATGTTTATCTTTAATTGATCAACTTACGATTCTTGCTATTTTCCGGTGACATAATCTTACCTCAACTTCAACTCTCTTCACCAGCTCATCAGTTCTCCGTCCAGCGTCTCTGATCCGGTCCGGTCTAGGCAGCTTCGGCTGCGGCTGCCTGTAGTCTTCATCATCATCATCGTCAACATCACGAGAGCCTGACTGCTTCTGTACCACGATGCATCTGATGGAAGGAGTTTTATTTTTAATCTGTGTGGATTGTGGAACCTTTTTTTAATCCCTCTACCTATTAAAAAGTCATCATCTTCTTAGCGTTGTCCCGGTTTGTGCTTCTAGGCCCAGGGTCCGCTTTGACCATGATCCTAGATTTAGCGAGTCTGGTTATTACATTGAAGCGACTGCCATCTGACCTTCGTAACCCTCAGAAAGGGGAACCAGACAAATTTGGATCATGGTTACACATTCAGAATTAAACTAGATGTGCAGGTTTCCTCACGATGTTTTCCTTCACCGCTGAGCTAGTGGTATAATTCCGCACATAGATTTTTGCAAATCCAGAGGTGCGTGCCCCGCGCGGATTCGAACCGACGACTTCACGTGTCTACCTATTAAAAAGTACCGCATCAAAATCCGTTGCGTAATTTTAAAGATATAAGCATATAGAGACAGACAGACAACAAAAGCGACTTTTTTTTATACTATCTAGTGATTAACAGCACATTATTTGTATTTACAAATCCAGCAGGTGTTTAGATATCGTGGCGAATAACTGGAGAAGCCTATGTCCAGCTGTGGACTGCGATAGGCTGATGATGATGATGAATTATTTACCTACTTACAAGGTATTAGATGATTTTTATCGTTTTCTAAATATTAGTTAAATTAACGTTTAGCTTTTTAGCTAATTTTGAAGGTTATTCTTAAAAAATCCCCTTACTGTCTACCTTTCATAAATAAATAAACAAATTATTCTTTTACAAAAAAAAAACTGACTTACCGTTTTTGTCTTGATGGCAAACTATTTGTAGATTCTGAAATCAATTCATCAATAACTACTTAAATTATCTATATCTTCTTCTTCTATATAACTATCTATCTTCTATATACTTATAATAAATCTGTAGAGAGGCCAACTCTGTACAATGAATATAATATTTTCAAAATAACTATCAGTGGATGATTAGCAATCGATACTGATGCCAAAAATGCAATCAGTAAAATTTTTGTCTGTCTGTCTGTATGTTCGTTATAGAAACAATAACTACTTACTTACTGAACGGATTTTAATGAAACTTGGTATAATTATTCTTTATACTCCTGGGCGGGTTATAGTATACTTTCATCACGCTACAATCAATAGGAGCAGAGCAGTGAAGGAAAGTGTTGGGAAAACTGGGAATTTTTTATCTGTAGGTAATACTTTTGTAGGTCAAACATTCTTTACCTTCTAGCATTCCGACGAGACAAGTGCCGCAAGAAACTAATTTTATTATAATTCTTCATAATATTATTGATTCTTTATAATAGCATATAGGTAGGTACTTGAGATCAACACATTGGCTCATGATTTGACTACCTACCTACTACCTACCTACCTACCTAGTATACATTACATAGTAATGTATATTCGTAATACTAGGAATGAAAAAATACCTAATGAAAAACTTACCAAATACAATGACAATTACTAACACAAAGAAACAAGTGTTTTTCAAAAACATTTTACGACTTAAGCAGGGTAAGACTTGATGCATCAGTTTATATAACTCTATAGACTAATAGTATAACCTGGCTTTTCCTACTATTTAAAACTATTCGTAATGATACCAACAACTTCGTTTTATCATCTTTTCGCTCCAAGCCAACCTCACCTGCCCGTGGTGCATCCTGCCGAATAACAAACGAGGGCGCTGGCAACCGACTGTGGCGGTATAACCGTCACGATTAAAGGTGTAGCAATATCACAGACCGATGACGGGCAGCAGCGTCACCGGAGCGAGAAGCTACGCCCTGCGATCGCTAACCCGCCTGCCCAGCGTGGCGATTTTGGGTATATCCTCCAGATATTTGCGCTAAGTGGCAAACTGGAGAGGCCTACGTCCAGCAGTGGACTGCAATAGGCTGATGATGATGATGAAATATGCAACTTAGACTTAAACTACCTACTTATTATATAACTTATTGAAATAAGCAACGATGTGCATTTGTATGTAAATATTCCCTGTTATTGTGTATGTAAGTATACCGACCTGGTGGATTGTTCCCGAATAATAATGTTGTTTACCTTCTCGACGGATTATGCACGTACCCGCAGTAAAGTAGTTAAGTTTCTCATTGTAAGTGACTGTATGGTTTTTTATGAGGAAATAAATATTCTTTAAACCTGAAATAGTTACTTATGTAATAAGACATACAAACGGACAGTAATGTTTTAACTTATATAGAAAGTTTAATGGCACCGCCCCGCATAATATTATTTGATAAGTATAGGTATATCTTTTTCAGATACATGTGTGATAATATTATATGGGCTAAAATTATAGTGTACTCGAAACGTATCTACAAATATATACCGTGCGGTGACGGAAAAAAATACAAATCCCCGCTCCTTTCATAAGAGTGGACTCAACGAGTTCTTGGTAGGGTTTGCCCAAGCCCAAGTCGCTGTGACAACGGGCAAGTATTTGGTCAGTTACCTGTCAGTTGCCACCGCCATTCTGAACCCAACCCTAGCCCCCAACGAGCTCGTAAACCTAGAGTACGGTTGTACTCTCTGACAGAAACACGACCCGGTGGTCATTGTGGCTGCGCGTATCTATAGGGTGGAGGTCCTTTCCCGGACGGGCGGCACAATTCGAGCGAAGATTCGCTATGCCCTACCTCTTTTAAAGATAATGAGTCCCCATAGAGAACGTCACAATCAACAATAGGTACATTTAGTTTAGAAAGAGTGAAATATACTCATTATATCCCTCTCTATCATAACTGTTCTGACCTTGCATCGGTAATTACTAAGAAAGAATGAGTCAATTCGTGTCCAGTATTGCTTGACCCCTCTATTTAATACTGTAGTATTCTTGTGAACGATCAGAGAATTTTGGTCACAGTACATTTGAAACCGGTAGGTCATAATAGAATGTAAGGGATCTATAATTTTTTTACCCCAAGCCAGCCCTCACCTGCCCGTGGTGCATCCTGCTGAACAACAAACGAGGCTCTGGCTACCGACTGGTGGCGGTGTAACTGTCGCAATCATCTGGTTTAATCTCCTATTCATTGAAGGGCGCGTTCATTGAATGTCGTCATTCAATGAACGCGCTAGCCATTCAATTGAACAGGAGATTCAACCAGATGACTGCGGCAGTAACTATCACGATTGATGGTGTAGCTACGAAAATACTAAGGGCCGATGACGGGCAGCTGCGTCAGCGGAGCGAGGATATATTTTCCCAATTTGGAAGACTGTCTCGCGCAAACTATTCAGTTTAGAAAAAATGTATTGTAACAAAACCTCAACATCATTTTAAAATACCTATCCATAGTACACGTTATAGGGTTGATGAAAAACAAAATTCAGTTTCAGTTCTATGTATGGGGAACCCCAATAATTAGGATTATTATTTGATTTTATTTTAAAATCCTAATGCGCTTTACAGAATACATCTACGCACCAAATTTCGATAATGTAGCTCTTATAGTTTCGGAATAAACTTGCTGTGACATACTCAATACTCAATCATTTATTGCATTTATAATGTAGGTACATAATTATTACAAGATGTTATAGGTAAGTTAGATCATTATAGACCCTGAAAGGGTACAACATCGGACGGACAGACATGAAGAATCTATAAGGGTCCCGTTTTTGCCATTTGGCTACGGAACCCTAAAAACACATCTATATAAAACTAGTTACACAATAAACGTATATAAACAGGTCGTTCTGTCCGCAACAGTGAGTTCGGATCATCATCATCATCATCACGAGACGTGATGAAGTTGTAAGTTACTGCTTCAACTCCATCTGTGGTCATCACAGACTAAGTTTAACTGGTCAGGTGCACTAACTATAGGGTCACAGGTCAATTGTTTATCGACGCGTTGTGATAACGCCGCGGAGTTGTAGTGTTGTAACTCCAAAATTAATGGCTAACTAAAAAAATTGGGATGTATGGGAGCGGCCTATCATCTTTTCGCTCCAAGCCAACCTCACCTGCCCGTGGTGCATTCCTGCCGAATAACAAACGAGGCGTGGCAACCGACTGGTGGCTATATAACCATCACAAGAAGGCTTAGCTAAAAATTACAGGCCGGATGACGGGCAGCAGCGCCATCGGAGCGAGAAGCTACGCCTACCAGATGTTTGCCTTAAGTGGCGAGCAACTGGAGAAGCCTATGTCCCAGCAGTGGCCTGCAAAAGGCTGATGATGATGATGATAGATAGATAGATATTCTTTATTGCACACCAAACATTGACTTAAAACTATGTATAGTAGACATTTTGCTGTACAATATAGGCGGCCTTATCGCTATAAGCGATCTCTTTCCAGACAACCTTAGGGTAGAGGTACTATCGTTCTAAATATCCATAGAAACACCAGTACTTTTGGAGTTCAACATCAAACACTAATATCGCTTATATTAATCAGTCTTCAAGAGACGCGGCGTCATGACAGTCGCCGTTTCAAATAATGAAGTGATTATACATTTTACGTCTGATTAATTAATCAACAGTCGTTAAACGAAAGTGAATAACGTTTAGTGAGTACTTCCATGTTATATTGTAGGACTTTTGGGATGTAAGGAAACGACCTATCCATCTTTTCGCTCCGATTCGCCCTCACCTGCACGTGGTGCATCCTGCCAGATAACAAACGGGGCTCTGGCAAGCGACTGGTGGCGGTATAACCATCACGATTGAAGGCGTAGCTAATTACCACAGGCCGATGACGGGCAGCAGCGTCACCGGAGCGAGGAGCTACGCTCTGCGATCATCATCAGCCTATTAAAACAGTTCACTGCTGAATATATGCCTCATACCAGTTGTTCGCCACTTAGGGGCAAACATCTGGAGGATATACCCACAATCACTACGCAGGGCAGGCGGGTTGGCAATCGCAGGGCGCAGCTTCTCTTCTTCGACGCTGCTGCCTGTTATTGGCCTGGTGGTATTTGGCTACGCCTTCAATCGTGATGTTATACCGTCCTCGTTTGTTATTCGGAAGGATGCACCACGAGCATGTGAGATTGGCTTGGAGCGAAGATGATAGGCCGCTCCTTTACATCCCTTTATACTTACCCATAACACAAGTGCTTAAGCTACTTACTTCGGATCAGAGCAATGTATGTGATGTTGTCTGATATTTATTTATTTATTAATTTCAGACCAGAAAAGATGATTGTGAAATTATTAGTTGTAATTGGTAAGAATTTCTTTTTATTACATCTTTATTGCATTAGTCTTAGACTGGCCCCTGGTAGTGACCTCTGCCTTTTGAGCAAGGGAGTGGGTTCGATTCCGCAGAGTACAAGCATTTGTGTGCATGAACAGGTCTGTTTGTATTGGTCTGGGTGTATCCTATACATCTATCTATACCTATTTATATAAATCTGTAGAGAAGTCAATTCTGTACAAGAAATATATTTTCAAATAAATCTATCTGGGAGTGATCGATACTGTTGCCAAAAATGCAATCAGTAAAACTTTGTCTGTTTGTATGTTCGTTTTAGAAAAAAAACTACAGGATGGATTTTGACGAAACTTCGTACGATTATTCTTCATACTCCTGGGCAGTTTTAAGTAGTATACTTTTCATCACGCTACAATCAATAGGTGCAGAGCAGTTAAGGGAAAAATTAGGGAAAACGGGAGAGAATTTACCAGTATGTTGAACGCGCATCACGCGAAAACTTCTACATGGAATTAAATACGGTTTTCACCAATGTATTGCTAGAAGTCTAACTTAAAATTAGGTACATTTAATGGAAGTCCGTTGTTTTTGAAACCAGTTATCCACGGCTGGGACGCCGCTGGCACAGCGAGTTAATAATCATTTCATATCTATCTATTTATCTCTCTCCTATATAAAATGTAGAGACACTATGTGGTCCAATGTACAATCCCTCCAATAGTAGGGGGATCCGCCATACAACGACCTTCACCGAGTCGTTAATTGTATTACTATGTAAACTACAAACTAAATTAGTTTCAATGAAATCTAGACAGTAGTTATTTTTTTTATAAACATCATAAATACAAATTACCTAATTTTTTTCATTCAATCAGTGGTACGGAACCCTACGTGCGCGAGTCCGACTCGCACTTGGCCAGTGTTTTTTTTTATGTTAAGTTTGTTTTTTTAAGTATTCATAAGTTTCATGTTCCAGATAAAAATTATTTCATTTCGTTTCATTTATTTCTGTTGCAGTACTCGCCGCGCCAATACTCGCATCCAACGACTATCCGCATCCTCTTCCCGAATCAGAAACAGTACATTTACGAGGTCCAGGGCTCGCTGTCCTCCGGCGCGAAGGGAGTGCTGGAGGGTGTCCTCATCATGGACCCTCATGGCTCGTCTGAAGGTCCAGGTCTTGAACGATAGCCAAGTGAGATTTGTATTGGATGATATTAAGGTAAGATACGAGTATACACGAGAGAGTAAAATTTTTGTCTGTCTGTTCGTTTTAGAACAAAAAAGAGAGGTAGGGCATAGCGTATCTTCGCTCGAATTGAGCTGCCCGTCCGGTGAAGGACCTCCACCCTATAGAATACCGCAGCCAAATGACCCCTCCGGTCGTGTTTTGCTGCGTGAGTAGGGTCTCCGGAGCTCGTGGGGGGGTTAGGGTTGGGCCGGCATGGCAGTGGTAACTGACAGGTAACTAACCAGTACGTCATTTTTATCTGTATGTTCACGTATCACGTGAAAACTATTGCATGGAGTTAAATGCGGTTTTCACCAATGTATTGCTAGAAGTCTAACTTAAAATGTAGGTACCATTTTAATGGAGTTCATTATTTTTGAAACCTGATATCTACGCGTGCGACGCCGCCGGCACAGCTAGTCTTATAAAAAAATATATGTATTTTTTCTTTTGGTTACTGAGATAATGATCTTGACAAACAGACGGACAGACAACAAATATGATCCTTTAGGGGGTTCCATATTTTCTTTTCGAGATACGGAACTCTAAAAAGAAATGAATCGTTGAGTTGATGTTAACATCATCATCATCAATAGCCCAGCGATTCATACATAGAGAGGTAGGGCATGGCGAATCTTCGCTCGAATTGAGCTGCCCGTCCGGGGGAAGGACCTCCACCCAATAGAATACCGCAGCCAAATGACCTCCGCATCATGTTCTGTCGTCGTGAGTAGGATTTCCGGAGCTCGTGGGGGGTTGGGGTTGGGGCCGACATTGCGGTTGGCAAACTGACAGGTATACTAAACAGTTACTTGCCCGTTGTCACAGCGACTTGGGCTTCATCTTTCGCTTTCATCAGGCGTAGGGAAGCCATTATAAAAAAAAAATAACAACGTTGAGTTGATGACTGGCTCGGTGGCTCAATTGGTAGTGACCCCTGCCTTCTGAGCCAAGGGTCGTGGGTTCGATTTCCCACAAACATTCGTGTTTCCGTGTCTGGTGTTTATACTTTGTATTTAAGTATTTATTTGTCGGTACCTTCGTTGTTCTGATACACATAGCACAAGTGCTTAAAGCTACTTACTTTGGGATAAGAGCAATGTAACGTTTTTTTTTTATAGTTGCTCGACATAATGGCTTCCCTACGCCTGATGGAAAGCGAAAGAGAAGCCCAAGTCGCTGTAACAACGGGAAGTAAACTGGTCAGTTACCTGTCAGTTGCCACCGCCATGCCGGCCCATTATTTTTTTTTTTTTTTTTTTTTTTTTTTTTTTTTTTTTTTTTTTTTAAGAGGGGAATGCATTAGGCACCTTCATGCCGTCTCCGGGGGGAGGCGGCCATGGTGTGTGGGACTCACACCCTCACCAAAAGTGGAGGGCATACCCACTAAACCCCCAGTAGTCGCCAGTGGGCAGCATAGTTGCAGGGGACACGGGTAGCGCCGAAGCATACGGCCATATCCCTGCCTGCCCTGGCCAGCCGCAGATGATAAGCCGGCCGGCACTCCTTGGTCCGGAGAGGGCAAATACCCCTGCCCCCGGATCCGGGGGAGCAGTTGAGTGCTCCCCGGGCGGACCTCGTGCAACGGTGTGGCTGCACCCACCAACACCGTTACGCCCTATGGAGGATTCGTCGCCCCCGCACTCACCACTCGGGCACCGAAGGAGAGGCTCAGAGGGCATACGAATGCGTTGTATTCGCCCTCCCGGCGACGCCGGGCCGGGGGCGGCGTAGGAGCGGGCGCGTCTACCGCAGCCTCACGCTCTCTTTCCGCCGCCTCCCTTCTGCGAGATCACTGTCTCGCAGAATGACTGAGCATTCGCTCGCCAGACCTCCTTCGCCGCCGTCATCTGCCGCAAGAGTTGCGGCAGGTCGAGGTCCTGTGCGACTGTGACGAGGACGGAGCGCTCATTGGCCCAGGCAGGGCAATGCTGAAGCGTATGCTCTGCCGTGTCCTCCGAGCCACTGTCGCAGTGGACGGCATAGAGGATCAGGCTCTCGCCTGATCCTCCATAAGTACCCGGCCGAAACATTCCATGGTCCCGTGAGGACCTGGGTCAGCCGGTACGTCCACCACCCCGTGGGGGGGCGCCGCATCCACTCTTCCAAGATGGGGCCAATGGCCAGAGTGGTGCGGCGCCCCCCACGGGGCAGCCTCGAGGGCGCTCACGCCATACTGTGAGCGCCTCCGCCTCAACGGCCTCTTTCTGCGCTCCGACTTCGGCGGGCGCTGGACCGGAGGCCCCGCGACCGCTGCTCGGCTCGCCACAGGTAGACTGCGGCGGAGTACGGCCAGCGTCCAGGTCCCACGGATAGGGACCCGGCAATCGCAGTGGCGGCATCCGCGGATATAGTTCTATATCCGCGGATGGCCCTCAACGCCAGGGGGCGTTGGGCCCTCCACAGCGCGCGGGAAGTCTCCACCGTAATGGCGCCAGCCCAGACCGGCGACCCATAAAGGGCCATCGATCTGAGGACGCCTAGGTAGAGCCGCCGGCACGCTGCAGAGGGCCCCCCCACATTGGGCAGCAGTCCGCTTAATGCGCCGCTGTCCCCGCCAACTTTGGGCCACAGCTTTTCGAAGTGGCCCCTAAACGTCCACCGCCCGTCGAGCCACAATCCCCAATATTTCAGGATTGTGCCGACGGGAATCGCCATGCCGGCCCAACCCCAACCCCCCACGAGCTCCGGAAACCCTACTCACCGGCAGTAACTCGACTCAGAGGTCATTTGACTGCGGTATTCTATAGGGTGGTGGGTCCTTCCCCGGACGGGCGGCTCAATTCGAGCGAAGATTCGCTATGCCCTACCTCTCTCAGATATATTTGTGGTAGGTACCTTCGTTGTTCTGATACACATAGCACAAGTGCTTAAGCTACTTACTTTGGGATTGGAGCAATGTACGTGATGTTGTCTGATATTTATTTATTTATTTATAGCATTCTCTGATTTCAGGTTCACGTCACAAGCAAGAATGATGGACTCATATCATACCAATTTTGACGAAGAAGTGAAGCCATTAAAATTACCTTGGTTTGTAGAGTATTATAAAGTAAGTGTAATTATAAGAAAGAGGTCTATCTATAGTATTTAGGCCTGTAAGGGAGCGACCTATCATCTTTTCGCTCCAAGCCAACCTCACCTGCCCGTGGTGCATCCTGACGAATAACAAACGAGGCGCTGGCAACCGACTGTTGGCGGTTATAACCATCACAATTGAAGGCGTAGCTAAATACTAAAGACCGGTGACGGGCAGCAGCGTCACCGGAGCAAGAAGCTAAGCCCTGCGATCGCCACCCGCCTGCCCAGCGTAGCGATTATGGGTATATCCTCCGATGTTTGCTCTAGATTGGCGAACAACTGGAGAGGCCTATGTCCAGCAGTGGACTGTAATAGGCTGATGATGATGATGATGAATCTTATCCATTCTAGTGATAAGTAAATAAAAACCTTCCTTATTAATTTCCAGGAATCTTATAGAAGCCATATACTTACCCGTGGAACCCACTTGGATATCGAATTTCAAAAGGGCGCTGAGTTTGAACTTTCAGTTGAAGAATGGAGACGGAATTTACACAAGTTATGAGGTGAGACTGGATCATATGACATCAGATCAAAATCGTTTTATTGAATTGAGGGGCATTGTTTTTGTCCTCACCAGTTGGCGCCATTGTAGAGTGAAGTTTTAAGGCATAGCTAAACAAGTTTGTTGTTGCTACGTGCGTAAACGTAGTTTCTTTATCTATCTATATCTATACTTATAATAAATCTGTAGAGAAGTCAATTCTGTACATTGAAATATATTTTCTAAATAATTATCAGGGGGTGATTAGTGATCGATACTGATGCCAAAAATGCAATCAGTAAAATTTTGTACGTGTGTATGTTCGTTTTAGAAACAAAAACTACTCAACGAATTTTAACGAAACTTAGTACAATTGTTCTTCATACTCCTGGGGAGATTATAGTATACTTTTCATCACGCTACAATCAATAGGAGCAGAGCAGTGCAGGGAAGTGTCGGAAAACGGGAGAAAAAGTTATCTGTATGTTTGAACGCGCATCACGCGGAAACTACTGCACGGAATTAAATGCGGTTTTCATCAATGTATTGCTAGAGGTGTAACTTAAAAGTTATGGCACGAATTTTATGAGGTCCGTGATTTTTGAAAAAAGATATCCTCGCATGCGCCACCGTTGGAACAGCTAGTAATAATTATAACTATCATTTCAGCCCTGTATCCACGACTTCCGATGTCTCACTACATACGTGGCTAATGGTACTTTTGTCAAGAAGTACAACTCCGCCCCATCATCCCCTAAGTATGGAGCAGCTGGGTCTCAGTACCCTGGACAAATCCTGTGTACAGACCTGACCATACAGTGTGGAATTCTATTGTAAGTATTTACTTAAGAGGAGGTAGGGCATAGCGAATCTTCGGTCGTATTGAGCTGCCCGTCCGGGGAAGGACCTTATAGAATACTGCAGCTAAATGAACGTCCGGGTCGTGTTTCTGCCAGGGAGTAGGGTTTCCGGAGTTCTTGGAGGGTTTATAGTTGGGCCGGCATGGCAGTGGCAACTGACAGGTAACTAACCAGTTACTTGCCGCTTTGTCACAGCGACTTGGGCTTCTCTTTGGCTTTCCATCAGGCGTAGGGAAGCCATTATGTCGAGCTACAATAAAAAAGGAAGGGATCACGTGTGTTGGAAAGACAAGTCCAGTGAAATTTCAAGCTCTTTTATAAGATTTTGATATTTCTTTTTATTTCAGCCAGACCCGACAACCATGTTGACAGAACGTCAATACAGATTGAACGAAAAGACGGTCTATCGGCTTTACACGTAGAAGAATATATCACATACAAGTTGAAGATCGGACACTGCATATTTTAACTAAGTGAGTATGATCCAAGCCTTTTTTTTCTAGAGGGGAATGCAGGTTGTGTGGACTCAGATCTCCAATATTTTTTTTTATGGTTTATGGGGGCAGACGTGCAAGCGGTTCCACCTGATGGTAATTGATAACCGCCGCCCTGTACATCTGCAACATCAGGAGTTTACAGCTGCGCTGCCGGCCTATAAGGAAGAGGTATGCTCTATCCTTGAAGATTCGGGGTGTCGTAACGGTACGGAAATACCCCTGGCCAGCCGCAGATGACAAGCGGCCGGCACTCCTGGTCCGGGGGAGTGCAAATACCCCTACCCCCGGGGAGCCATAGGTGCTCCCCGGCGGACCTCGTGCAACGGTGTGGCTGCACCCACCACACCGTTACGCCCCTATGAGTGGATCGTGCCCCTGCGCTCTCCACTCGGGGGCACGGAAGAGAGGCTCAGAGGGCATACGATGCGTTGTATGCCCTCCGACCGACGCCCGGGCCGGGGCGGCGAAGAGCAGGTGCGTCTACCGCGGCCTCACGCTCTCTTTCCGCCGCCTCTTCTGCGAGATCACCGTCTCGCAGAATGCGAGCATCGCTCGCCAGGTCTCCGTCATGCCGCCCAACGCCAACCCCCCATCGAGCTCCGGAAACCCTACTCACCGGCAGAAACACAACCCGTTCATTTTGGCTGCGGTATTCTATAGGGTGGAGGTCCTTCCCCGGACGGGCGGCTCAATTCGAGCGATTTATAACAAGAGGTCGAACTCGAACACTTAATCCATCTTTTATTTTTTTGAATTGACATCTACTTACGAGGAAGAAAGGCAAAGTATTAGCGCAGAATGGCCTGAGCTGACCAGATCTAGTCCTAAGCACGACAGAGAAGGTTGCCTAGACCCACTTGTGGGATACGAACACAAAGTCAAGAATATCTAAAGAATAGGACATTTGAGGTAAATCAATAAATAACCCAAGACATGCCACGCTGGGCCACACAGCGCCATCTAGCCCCAAACTAAGCCGAAGCTTGTACTATGGTACTAGACAACTGATAAACTTACTTAGATACATATTTTTTTGGCTCAGAAGGCAGAGGTCACTACCAATTGAGCCACCGAGCCAGTCAACTACCAATTGAGCCACCGTGCCAGTCAGTCAGTTGCCGTTTT
>CM062105.1:7434761-7639027 GCA_031163375.1 Conogethes punctiferalis | reverse complement strand
TGAATCTCCTATTCAATTGAATGGCTAGTGCGTTCATTGATGACGACATTTTATTGAATGTCTAAGGACAACTCGTCAAGTTAATGGTTGTTCAACGTCTTTTTTAGCATAGTCGTTGAATGGGTTAAAGCCGATTAAGGGGCTGCACAGACGACAGACTTTTTTGCGATAGTCTGCGTCTGAGACATTTAAAAAGAGCATCTGGGTCCCTACAGCTCTGCCGACAGAATGATCGAAGATGTGCGTTTGAGTCTGTAAAATATCCGCGACAGATTATTGCGCGTCGTGTGCGTTACTGCATAATATAATTGCATCACAGACTAAAAAGTGCGTCACGGATAGTCTGTCGTCTGCGCTGCCCCTTAAACAAAGCGTGAAGAAGCATCTTGTAGGCCGGCATGGCTGTGGTGACTGACTGGAAAAGGAAGTTTCCCGCCCGTGGCCAGAGTGACTTGGGCTTCCTTTTCAGCTTTCCATCAAGCGAGAGGACGCCACTGTACCGAGCCAATATTATATAAAAAAAAACATAACACTAATGTCCCCTTTTTTTTCCTTTCCAGGTCACAAAGGTCACATGGCGTTCGTGCAGCGCATCGAAGAGGGAGACGGAGACCCCGTGTACGAAACTGTAGGACTGGTGACCCTGGAGGACGTCATAGAAGAGATGATACAAGCGGAGATCGTGGACGAGTCGGATGTGTTCAGTGAGTACTGTGTTCGGAGGGAAGGAAAGTTGTTGCCGCTCGGCGATAGATGGCGTTGGCTGTATCCTGCATCGCGGGGGCGTTGCGTTTACTCCAATGCATAAGGCATAACCACCGTTCAGGCGGAGATCGTGGACGGTTCGGACGTCTTCAGTGAGTATTGTTGTCTGTATTAGGAGGAAGGAAAGTTGATGCTGTTTGGGCGATAGATGGCGTTGATAGATGGCTGTATCCTGCATCGCGGGGGCGTTGCGCCTCCAATACCTACATAAGGTTAAGACCGACGAGGTCATAATAAAAAAGGTCATAACTTCAACGGTAATAGTGGGTCATCATTATCATGAGTCTATCGCAGTCCACTGCTGGACATAGGCCTCCAGTTGTTTGCCACTTGGGCAAACATTTGGAGGATGTACCCATAATCGCCACGCTGGGCAGGCGGGTTGGCGATCGCAAGGCGTAGCTTCTCGCTCCGGTGACGCTGCTGCCCGGGCAGGATGCACCACGGGCAGGTGAGGTTAGCTTGGAACGAAAAGATGATAGGTCGCTCCCTTACATTGGATTATAATCACTTCACCTACTGTGAATGTATTTAAGAGAGGTAGGGCATAGCGAATCTTCGCTCGAATTGAGCCGCCCGTCCGGGAAAGGAACAGTTGCTCATACTTTACCAAGCACAAGTTCGGTCGTGCATGGAGTACTGTTCGCATCTTTGGGATGGATCAGCTAAATACCAACTTGAGGCGTTGGAGGCAATCGAGAGGCGTGCCAGGAGACTCATTGGTAATGACTCCCTCTGCGACGCAAGACTTCAAAGTCTTGATCACCGCCGTAAGGTTGCTAGGCTTTCGGTCTTCTATCGGTTGCATTTTGGAGAGTGTGCTACGGAATTATTCAATTTAATTCCATCTGCCCCTTTTTACCACCGTACGAGCAGGGACACGGCGAGGAGACACCGATTTATGGTGCAGGTTCCAAAAACTTGCACAAAGCGCTTTGCCTCTTCATTCATAGTGCGAACGGCTAAACTGTGGAACTCTTTGCCGGAGTCCGTGTTCCCCGAGGAATATAATCTTCAGATTTTCAAGGCGAGAGTGAATCGGTTTCTGATGGGTAAGCGCGCTTCATCTTAGGCCTCAACATCGCTTAACATCAGGCTAGTTGAGGTCAAGCGCTACCCATTCACTAATAAAAAAAAAAAAAAAAAACCTCCACCCTATAGAATATCGCAGTCAAATGACCTCTGGGTCGTGTTTCTGCCGGTGAGTAGGGTTTCCGGAGCTCGTGGGGGGTTAGGGTTGGGCCGGCATGGCGGTGGCAACTGACAAGTACCTGACCAGTTACTTGCCCGTTGTCACAGCGACTTGGGCTTCTCTTTCGCTTTCCATCAGGCGTAGGGAAGCCATTATGTCGAGCTACTATAAAAAAAAAAGTAGGTTCTCGCTCCGGTGACGCTGCTGCCCGTCATCGGCCACAGGCCGCTTATTTAGCTACGCCTTCAATTGCGATGGTTATACCGCCACCAGTCGGTTGCCAGCGCCTCGTTTGTTGTTCGGCAGGATGCACCACGGGCAGGTGAGGTAAAAGTTTGGAACGAAAAGATGACAGGTCGCTCCCTTACGTCGAATTATAATACTTCACCTACTGTGAATGTTAATTTGAAGTGTTTTCATACGTTTCCTGCCCACTTCCAGGCGACAACAGGAACAAGAAGCGCCTGGCGCGTCCTGCCAACAGAGTGCAGGACCTGGCCGCGTTCGCCGGCCACCACCATCACCAGCGCGTCCACATCTCCCCACAGCTGGTGCTCGCCGCCTTCCAGTTCCTCAACACCAGTAAGTGCTGATAACAACCTTGGTCGCTAAGCGTTAAGGTCCATTTTAATTCGGACCAGGAGTGTCGCTTGTTGTCTTTATTTACTAATCAAATCAAAAATACCTTTATTCACACAGAATTAAAATAATCACTTATGAATCGTCAAGTAAAAAAATAATGTACAAACAAATGTAAAAAGTAATGTAAAAATGTGAATAAAAGCAATTTAAAAGAAGCTACCGCCGTTTTCGGAAAGTAGATTTCTACCGAGAAGAAACGGCAAGAAACTCGGTAGTTACTCTTTTTAAATCGCTAATTGTTACAAGTTTTAGTATTACAACATTTTTAAATATTTTAAAGTTATATAATATTTTAAACAATGCAAAATAAAAATTGAGTCTATACAATGCAAAGTTTACTACGAAGCAGCAGTCCAGGAGATGTCGTCGTTGAGGAAATCTTCTACTCTATAATAGCCCCCTTTTATAACCGCACTGTGCCAGTGGCATCGCACGCGTGGATATCGAGTTTCAAAAATAACGGACTTCCATAAAATGGTGCCTAAATTTTGTTGTTACTAGTGTTACTGGATGAGAATAAATATTCGCAACAGATCATACTATTACTCAATGCTAACATTTTTCTCAACCAGTCTCAGTGTGACTCGATCTAGTGTGACTCGTTGAGTATAAACGATCGAGTAACACTATTTAAAATACGTGTTACTAGATGAGAATAAATATTCGCAACGGGTCACACTATTACTCAATGCGGATATTTTTCTCAACCAGTCACAGTGTGACCCACGAAGCTAATACAAAGGTGTGACCCGATTGAGTGTGACTCGTTGAAAATAAACGGGCCACAAGCAGTAGGTACTAATAGCAACATCAGCATTTTAAGGTTAAAGTCACCTGGGCTAGCAACCTAACGACCCCCCCCCCACCTCTCTAAAATAGCACACACTCATTTAAGAGAGGTAGGGCATAGCGAATCTTCGCTCGAATTGAGCCGCCCGTCCGGGGAAGGACCTCCATCCTATAGAATACCGCAGTCAAATGACCTCTGGGTCGTGTTTCTGCCGGTGAGTAGGGTTTCCGGACCTCGTGGGGGGTTAGGGTTGGGCCGGCATGGCGGTGGCAACTGCCAGGTAACTGACCAGTTACTTGCCCGTTGTCACAGCGACTTGGGCTTCTCTTTCGCTTTCCATCAGGCGTAGGGAAGCCATTATGTCGAGACGCTATAGAAAAAAAAAAACACACTGACCAAGGTTTCCCCCCCAGGCGTAGACCCGTTCCGTCCGGAGCTGATCTCGGAGACAGTGCTGAGGCGTCTGCTCAAGCAGGACGTCATCCAGCACGTGAAGCTGCGCGGAGACGAGGACAAGAACGACCCCAAGCGGTTCGTGTTCCAGGAAGGGAAGGGGGTGAGTTTGGTACCCAATCACACACACACACTCGCACGCACACACTAACGCGCGCACACACACACACACACAGGACAAGAACGACCTCAAGCGGTTCGTGTTCCAGGAGGGGAAGGGGGTGAGTTTGTTACCCAATCACACACACACACACTCGCACACACATACACACAGTCGCACACACATACACACACTCGCACACACGAACACACAGGACAAGAACGACCCCAAGCGGTTCGTGTTCCAGGAGGGGAAGGGGGTGAGTTTGTTACCCAATCACACACACATACACACACTCGCACTCACACAAACACACACAATATACGTACACACAGACACAGTCACGCACACACATCTTCGATACTGGCACATCACACTATCGCACTAATATTATGACTAGAGATGCGCCGAATATTCGTTTCATATTCGGTATTCGGCATTTATTCCACTATTTGTATTCGGCCAAATTATTTGGTTTTAGTGCCGAATATATTCGGTTTGAGTATTTCTATATACTTGGCTACATAACATGGAATAAAACTAAAAGACAAGGTTCTCTGTTATTACATTGTTTTTTAGAAGTTAAATAAAAATTGCGAAGAACGTATTAAAAAGCCAATAAATGAAAGCAATTAAACGGCTCAGTCAGGCGGCGTGTATGTTTGAACTTGTTTACGCGGGAACGCAGTAAAATGGTAAAACGAATAATTCAGCCGAATATCCGGTTCGGTAAAGATTGAACCGAATAATATTCGGTATGTCATCGGCCTGTGGTATTTAGCTACGCCTTCTATCGTGATGGTTATACCGCCACCAGTCGGTTTGTCAGAGCCTCGTTTGTTATTCGGCAGGCTGCACCACGGGCAGGTGAGGATGGCTTGGAGCGAAAAGGTGATGGGTCCCCTTTACAATCCTAGGGTGACATGTACTATGTAGTGATTTTTTTTTATAGTGGCTCGACATAATGGCTTCCCTACGCCTGATGGAAAGCGAAAGAGAAGCCCAAGTCACTGTGACAACGGGCAAGTAACTGGTCAGTTACCTGTCAGTTGCCACCGCTATGCCGGCCCAACCCTAGCCCCCCACGAGCTCCGGAAACTCTACTCACCGGCAGAAACACGACCCAGATGTCATTTGACTGCGGTATTCTATAGGGTGGAGGTCCTTCCCCGGACGGGCGGCTCAATTCGAGCGAAGATTCGCTATGCCCTACCTCTCATTTCCTTCCTGGCGCGCAATGAGATTTCAATGACCTCTCCCCCCAGGTGGACTACTTCGTGCTGATCCTGGAGGGGCGCGTGGAGGTGACGGTGGGCCGCGAGAACCTGGTGTTCGAGGCCGGGCCCTTCACCTACTTCGGCGTGCAGGCGCTCACGCAGAACATCGGCGTCGGTGAGTGACGTCACACGGCTATGTACACAGACAGACACACAGACAGCAGCCTACTGCGGCGTGCAGGCGCTCACGCAGAACATCGGCGTCGGTGAGTGACGTCACTCGGCTATGTACACAGACAGACACAGACAGCAGCTTACTGCGGCGTGCAGGCGCTCACGCAGAACATCGGCGTCGGTGAGTGACGTCACTCGGCTATGTACACAGACAGACACAGACAGCAGCCTACTGCGGCGTGCAGGCGCTCACGCAGAACATCGGCGTCGGTGAGTGACGTCACACGGCTATGTACACAGACAGACACAGACAGCAGCCTACTGCGGCGTGCAGGCGCTCACGCAGAACATCGGCGTCGGTGAGTGACGTCACTCGGCTATGTACACAGACAGACACAGACAGCAGCCTACTGCGGCGTGCAGGCGCTCACGCAGAACATCGGCGTCGGTGAGTGACGTCACTCGGCTATGTACACAGACAGACACAGACAGCAGCCTACTGCGGCGTGCAGGCGCTCGCGCAGAACATCGGCGTCGGTGAGTGACGTCACACGGCTATGTACACAGACAGACACACAGACAGCAGCCTACTGCGGCGTGCAGGCGCTCACGCAGAACATCGGCGTGTGACGTCACGTGACGTCATGATACTATGTACACAGACAGACTGCATAAATAGGCTATTATGGCTAAAAATTGTAATTAGGCCGTCTTTTAACTTATTACAAAATAAGAGACACGTATTTTTTATTTGTAAATTAGACTAAAAATTACAAAGTTATAGCCCGTTGAAATTACGCGTGACGTCACTCGGTGAGGCATTTTTACGGGAGCGAGTGACGTCAAAGACCCCCACTACTAACTTTTGATGCCTTGTATCTTTGCTATTGTTTATTTGAATTAAAAAAGGAAAAATACATGTCTTTTATTTTAGAATAAGCTAAAAGACGGACCGGAGTTTAATGCGGTTTTCACCAATGTATTGCTAGAGGTCTAACTTATAATTTAATACCATTTTATGAAAGTCCGTTATTTTTGAAACCCGATATCCACGCGTGCGACGCCGCCGGCACAGCTAGTGTATAATATGTATGTAAGCTACTATAAAAACTTGACTTCAAACTCAGAACCTCCTTTTTTTAATCGGTTAAAGTACTACAACCTTCTCCTGAATGTAACAAATACTTTTCCGAAACCGCATCCAAATAGCTTTAACCAAACGCGAGATAATCGCGGACAAACATACATACATACATACAAACAATCGAACTGAGAACCTCCTTTTTTTTGAAGTCGGTTAAAATTAAAATTAATGTTTGTTTCCGTGTGTAGCGGAGGCGCCGGCGCCGTCGACGCTGGGCTCGCTGCAGAACCTGAACATGGACTCGATGCTGCGCCACACCTTCGTGCCCGACTACTCCGTCAAGGCCATCGCCGAGCTCTACTACCTCACCATCAAGAGGTAACATCATCCACCTAGATAGGCCCTCCTCTTAGCGTTGTCCCGGTTTGTGCCTCTAGGCCCAGGGTCCGCTTTGACCCATGATCCTAGATTTAGCGAGTCTGGTTATCACATTGAAGCGACTGCCATCTGTCCTTCGTAACCCTCAGAAAGGGGAACCAGACAAATTTGGATCATGGTTACACATTCAGAATTAAACTGGATGTGCAGGTTTCCTCACGATGTTTTCCTTCGCCGCTAAGCTATTACATGTACATACTACCTCACCATCAAGAGGTAACATCATCAACCTAGTAATAAGAACACTTTATCTCAGGGTTGCCAGATCAAAATGTTGACTTTTCAGGAGGTGTATAATCAAAATCCGGGAGATGTATGACAATACTTGTGAAAAAACTCGGGAGATGTTCTTTTTGCCTAAGAATGATGATTACTAACTAATTTTTTTCCCATTCAGTTGTTGGAGAGCGAAAAAAATAAAAGTTCATCCGTCTAAAAAAATCGTTAAATCGTTTTGCTCAATTATGGTCATATTTATACATACAATACGGAAGATAAAAAAATCGGGAGTTTTGGACGAAATCCGGGACATCCGGGACCAAAATCGGAAGATCTTCCGGGAAATCGGGAGATCAGACAACTCTGCTTTATCTTAATCAGAAAGTATTTATTTACGCAATACGCAATCCAATTACAAACACTCATTCAACCAGAGATAAAGAAAAAGTAATAATCGGCGGGAACTCGATGACAGCCGTCAGTGTCACCGTTACGTCAAACTTCAACTGTCAACGTTCGTGCGGTGACTCTTGAGTAGGGATGCTCGATGAACATCGATGTTCGATGATCATTTTTTATCTAAGTAAGTTTATCCGTTGATAAACTTACTTAGATACATTTTTTTTTGTAAACAAATACATTTATACAAAGTAAAGCACCCAGGCCAATACAAACAGACATGTTCATGCACACAAATGTTTGTAATGTCTATTCATCATCATAACCCTGCACTCGTCCACTGCTGGACACAGAGTTTTTTTGTCACAAATGAATGACAAAAAACAAAAAGCAATTTCTTTTTTTCTCGTGCAAAGTGTGCGTTTTAAGGTTGGCAACACAGCTATTAAATTAATTAAAATCGACTGACGAATTTTAGTTCGTATTTCGGACACAGGGGACCCTGATTGTCTTCTAACCGCGGGCCCCTTACGACTGAGGGCGAATGCCAATTTGCCGACTTGCCAACCTGTTATGTTATGTCTCTTCTTCAGGTAGAGATAGATAGATAGATAGAAACTGACAGGTAACTGACCAGTTACTTGCCCGTTGTCACAGCGACTTGGGCTTCTCTTTCACTTTCCATCAGGCGTAGGGAAGCCATTATGTCGAGCCACTATAAAAAAACTCTTTGTACAAAAACACAGACATTACAGAAAAACACATTACAAACAAAAACAAAGTACAATTTAGGCGGTCTTATCGCTTGTAGCGATCTCTTCCAGACAACCTTCAGGTAGAGGAAACCAGATTCAACAGAGATGGGTAATCTAGTGCAAAACTATATATTTCAATAAACACGTAAAATAGGCCTACATAAATATACCAAGTAATACATAATAAATAAAATAAATAAATATCATAATCAGACAACACACATAACTACATTGCTCCGATCCCAAAGTAAGTAGCTTAAGCACTTGTGTATTAACACCCAGACACGGAACAAACACAAGTGTTCATCCCACGAATGTTTGTCCCCGATGGGAATCGAACCCACGACTCTTGGTTCAGAAGGCAGGGGTCACTACCAATAGGGAATATGCATGAAAAATAGTTTCAGGTATTTACTAATTTATCGTAAAATAGATCAAAATCTACTACGAACAGTGAAAACAAAATCAAAATTGGTTGAAAAATGAGCGAGATACAGTCGTTGAAAGCAAATATATCCGTCTCTCTCTCGCGAAACAGATTTTTCTATGGAGTTAGTACGGCGCGCACGGTACGTGACGTCATGCGCCACGTCGGATCTCTCTGTCTAAGCAATAACTTTAACGCTTTATAACTCGCTTAATAGAAAAGATAGTTTAAAAATTCTTCGATATTTATGTATCTGGAAGATAAAAGATCTCAATAAATCCATAAAAAAAAGTCATGCATATTCCCTATTGAGCCACCGAGCCTGTCATATATTCCATAGACATACATAAATAAGTAAATGTTTAATTGAAAATTATCTCTTTATTCCACAGATCCATGTACTTGGCTGCCAAACGCGCCACTCTGATGGAGAAGGGGGCCCTCAACAAGGGCGGCACCAACGAGCAGATAGAACCAGAAGTGGACAAGGTAATGAGAATTAGGGGTGTGGGAACAGACTTGTCCCTACTGATATCACAATAATTGATAATCTGAAAGTATTGAATAACAGAATCCGATTACAAACACTCATTCAACCAGAGAGAGAAAAAGTAATAATCGGCGGGAGCTCGATGACAGCTGTCAGTGTCACCGTTATGTCAAACTTCAATTGTCAACGTTAGTGCGGTGACTCTTGAGCGTGGCGAATAGTGCTGTGCCGCAGCTGTTGATTATTCTCCTCTAACACTACGAAAAGTGTATTTAAGAGGGGTAGGGCATAGCGACTCTTCGTTCGAATTGAGCCGGGGAAGGACCTCCACCCTATAGAATACCGCAGTCAAATGACCTCTGGGTCGTGTTTCTGCCGGTGAGTAGGGTTTCCGGAGCTCGTGGGGGGTTAGGGTTGGGCCGGCATGGCGGTGGCAACTGACATGTAACTGACCAGTTACTTGCCCGTTGTCACAGCGACTTGGGCTTCTCTTTCGCTTTCCATCAGGCATAGGGAAGCTATTATGTCGAGCCACTATAAAAAAAAACAATTTTTATTTCTTTCTTAAGGAGAGGATTTTAATTTTCTTCCTTCTTTCTGGAGGTTCTCACCTTTTGTTTTATTTTCAGCTGCTGAGCGAAGGAGAGGGTCTTGACGACATCAGGGAGTCTGTGGGACCCACGCACCAGGTATGTACCTCTCACATTAGACCCCATGAGGACCCAGATTGAATGAGGAACTTGTACCACTTATTACGGCGAATAAGTGATATAAGTTGCACCATTATATTATGGTGCAAGTGGGATGTAAGGGAGCGACCTATCACCTTTTCGCTTCAAGCCATCCTCACCTGCCCGTGGTGCATCCTGCCGAGCAACAAACGAGGCTCTGGCAAACCGAATGGTGGCGGTAAAACCATCACGATAGAAGGCGTAGCTAAATACCACAGGCCGATGACGGGCAGCAGCGTCACCGGAGCAAGAAGCTACGTCCTGCGATCGCCAACCCGCCTGCCCAGCGTGGCGATTATGGGTATATCCTCCAGAAGTTTGCGCTAGGGGGCGAACAACTGGAGAGGCCTGTGTCCATCAGTGGACTGTAATAGGCTGATGATGATGATTATGGTGCAAGATCCTGGCTCGCAAAATAGCAAGAATCGTAAGTTGATCAATTTCCTAGGTAGTTGATTAACTTACGGAATATAACAAACGGTAGTTGAAATTTATTATTTAACGCAATGGATTTCAGTAAATTCATCAACTTACGGTATCTGGCAGTAATTTAATAATTTACGTTTTTGACATCAGTAAAATCGTCCTCAAATGGGCCAATCGTTGCTCAATGTACTATTTAACGGTGCATTATTACCAGTAACTTAATACACTATTCCCTGATTGGTTGACGGTATAACATCATGTGAGTCATTGAACCAATCAACGTTCACCTCGCCTTCGTCGGATTATTTAACAGCAAGACCCCGTAAATTGATCAATTTACTAAAATACATACGTTAAATAATACTATATATTATAGTTTTATAATAATATGCCTTGTTTAATACCTAACTATAATATTACGGACATATACCTATTATTAAAATCGAAATTAAAAAAATTAATCTTCGATTTCATGCTGCTAGACTGTGGATGAAGCTAAGACAAGATATTAATAGGTTTGTATTTAAATATAGGCGACTTATAATTTCCTGCGAAATTTTAATACAAGTTACCGCACCATCAGGCAGATACCACTATAGTAGTGTTACTATAAAAAAAATGTCTATATCACCGTAAAATTGTAAATACTGTTAGATTACTATCTACCTTGAGAGAGAGTGAGAGAGGTAGGGCATAGCGACTCTTCGCTCGAATACGGATGATGACAAGGTATGAAAATGAAGAAAATAATTAGTCCGTCTCTTAGATAATAAAAAAATATAAGACCCGTATTTTTTGTTTTGTCGAAATAACAAGAAAATACTTAGATATAGCGCATTAAAGTTACGGAGTGGGGGCTAACTACGTCACGTTAGAGTATATTTTGTACTCTAACGTGACGTCATGTGACATTTAAAATCAATGTATCTTCGTAAGTTTTTGAACAAGAGGCAAAATAAAAAATACGTATCCAATATTTTTCATTAATCTATCTGATGGACATTAAATTATTTTTTAGTCATCATCCCAATTGAGCCGCCCGTCCGGGGAAGGACCTCCACCCTATAGAATACCGCAGTCAAATGACCTCTGGGTCGTGTTTCTGCCGGTGAGTAGGGTTTCCGGAGCTCGTGGGGGTTGGGGTTGGGCCGGCATGGCGGTGGCAACTGACAGGTAACTGAACAGTTACTTGCCCGTTGTCACAGCGAGTTGGGCTTGTCTCTCGCTTTCCATCAGGCGTAGGGAAGCCATTATGTCGAGCCACTATAAAAAAAAACTTGCGAGATTGTAAAATACCGAAAGGTTGTGAACCTTAACAAACTGTTTACAGTGCCTAACTATTATTTTACGGTAGACTGTCATCGATCGAAAGATTGTTAGATTACAATCCGTCCTGCGTTAAATCTTCTTCTTCTTCTCTCGAGTCGATGACAAAACTGATTGAACTGAGATTATATGTTATGAGACCAAAACTCCGCGACGCGGACGGCTCCATCACTGGCGGTCAGCAGGTCCTCGTATAGACAGGAGTCCGGGCACGCGGGACACTGAAGTATGTGTGCCATAGTTTGTGGGACGACACCGCACGCACACCGATTGGCAGAGGCATCAATGAAGCCCCACCTAGACAAATTGTCCTTACAGCGGCCAACCTGGGTGCGAAGTCTGTTTAGAGTTTTCCACGTTGGCCAGGTCAAGGTATGCCCCGGTGGTAGGCTCTCTGAGGGGGGATACAGTGAGTTGGGGTATCTGTCTGCCCATAAGGAAATCCTGTTCTCAGCAGGATTACCGAGGTTAGGACAGGTGCAATCTATAAAGCTCCGGCGACTCTTAAGCCTGGATGTAACACCAGGGTAACCGTACATGGGATGCCGGGGGTCGCGGTCCGCCCTTGCTCTTTCAACCGAACTCGCTATCTCTCTACGAATTTCAGGAGGCGATATACCAGCCAGTGAATATAGCGCACCTACCGGGGTTGGCTTCAAGCAGCCCGTTATTATCCGGCAGGTTTCGTTAAGCGCAACACTCACTTGTTTCGCATGGGTAGAGCGCGACCAAACAGGGCAGGCGTACTCTCCAGCCGAGTAGCAAAGTGCTAATCCGGTGGTTCTGAGGACGTGTGGTGTAGCTCCCCAGCCAGATGTTGTAAGCCTCTGTAGGAGATTGTTGCGAGCCGAGACCTTTTTCCTAACAGTATCGCAGTTTGCTTTGTAGGTCAGAGCCCTATCCAATATAACGCCTAGATATTTTGGGTGCGAACAAGGAGAAACTGGTATTCCCTGCCAGGAGACATCCAGTGTGCGATTTGCGTCTCTATTCCTCAGGTGGAACGCACAACTTTGGGTTTTGGATGGATTAGGTCTCAGGGTGTTGGCTTCATAGTAACTGCTCAGATCCCTCAGCGCAATAGTCAGGGTCTCCTCAACCCGCTCGAAGTTGTCCGCTTGAGCAGTCAGTGCAAGGTCATCAGCATAGATAAAACGGGATGTATTCGGAGCAGAGGGCTGGTCGTTTGTATATATGTTGAATAACAATGGAGCGAGGACGCTACCCTGGGGTAAACCGTTTTTCTGTAATCGCCATCTGCTCCTGTCAGTCAAAAGATGCACCTGAAAGCGACGATTGCTGAGCAACTCACTAAGGACTTTCACAAACTTTTGGTCCTCTGTCATGGCCGCCACCTTCTGAAGCAGTTTCCTTATGTTAACTGTATCATAAGCAGCGGATAGGTCAACAAAGATCGCCCCAGTAATTTGATTCGACTGAAACCCGTCTTCAATATGCTGGGTGAGTTTCAAGATCTGACTGCAACAAGACTTACCAGGCCTGAACCCCGCCTGCTCTGGGATTAATTTTGGATCAACTATATTTGTTAAGCGATTCAGCAGTAAACGCTCGAATAATTTGTAGGTATGACAGAGCAACGAGATAGGTCTATAATCTTTGGGATCAGATCCCGATTTCCCTGGCTTAAGCAAGGCCACCACCTTCGATCTTCTCCAGGCCTTAGGAATCCTGGCCGAGGCCAAACAGCTATTGAAAAACTGCTGGAGCCAGGCCACGGCATGTGGGCCCAGGTGTTGGATTTGTTCCACGGATAGGTTATCCACTCCAGAAGCCTTCCCAGTTTTTAACCCACGAATAGCTTCGACGACATCCATTAAATCAAAACACTTACTGACGCTTGTGCCACTGTAAGCTACTGGGGAAATATGGGTTTTTGTAACCTTAGTTCGCTTGGGTGGTTTACCGTTAACTACCAACTGACTGCCTATCTGGTTTGCCGTGACCTTCGGCGGGGACTTCGCTTGTGGTGGTTCACTAGTAAGCTTCCGAATGGTTGACCAAGCTTTCTTACTGTTATGAGTCAAGTTTATACCAGTGACCGTTGTCATCCATTTTTCACGCCGTCTATCACCAATTTTCCTCAGCAGCTCCTCTCCCAATTGCCTAGTCTCTTCGGAGAAAGGATCTTTGTTAAATGATGCTTGATATAGCTGCAATAGCTCATTGGATTCTTGACATAGCCCCGGAATATATGCAGTCCTACAACCTCGAGGTATGTGTCTACGAGAAGCAGCGGCCACAAGATCAACGAACTTTTCATAATTATCTGAAATCGGGGTTAGATTACAAATACTATTGTCAATTGCCCTAGAGTATTGCTCCCAGTCTGCCTTCTGGTAGTTAAAACGGCGTTTGAAGGGTATCTTATTTGGGCAA
The DNA here is from genome assembly GCA_031163375.1 of Conogethes punctiferalis. Classification (NCBI taxonomy): domain Eukaryota; kingdom Metazoa; phylum Arthropoda; class Insecta; order Lepidoptera; family Crambidae; genus Conogethes; species Conogethes punctiferalis. The sequence continues at coordinate 7,625,002 of CM062105.1, read as the reverse complement.
ACTATAGGGCGAATTGTGCAGACTATAGGGCGATGTTGGGTTCTAGGGACTGGCTGACAGACAGTTTTGATTGCCTGAGTGCACACATTACTGCTGGTAAATATCAAATCTGGATTGTAGCCCCTCCTCCATCTGCCACTGTTAAAGGACGCTGGATCCTTAGCGCTATGAATTAAGTTAAGGTTCATAGAGTCCGCCCATGATTCCACAGCAAGGCCGTCCGTGTCAGTTGATCCATAACCCCAGACAGTATTATGGCTGTTAAAGTCCCCCACTACTATCTTCGTGGTATGAGCAAAGAAATTATTTGGTGGAGTAAATTCAAACTTAACTTTCGGCGGCTTATACACTGATGTTATTGTGCAGTTACCAGTGTCTATGGTTATTATTTCAATGGAATTAAACTGACTTGAACTACATGAAATAACTTTAATATCAGGTGATGTGAAAACGGCACTTCCATGCTTAGGATGAGGGATTTCGGCGACAAGTATCAGACCAGGTATCTGAGGCCGACTCTGGTTCAGGCCGCGGTGCGTCTCCTGAACGCAAACTATATCGCAATGAAGCCTACGGCTGATGTCCCCAACAATAGCTGCCTTGTCTAACGAGAAGCCCTCAATGTTGACCGACATCACGCTCAGAGCTGGCTTTGGTTCAGATGTAGTTGGGGGAAGGCCGGGCCCCCCCTTTGAGGTGGTCCGCTTATTTAGTCCTGACAAGGACTGTTTGTTTAGCCCTAAAAAGGGCTGTTCGGGCCTTGAGAAAGGCTTCATTTGTTTTGTCATCGTGGTGTAAGGATCAGCCAATCTGCGTTACCGACTAGACTGTCCACGCAGATTGTTGCCCGGGGTGCGCCATACGTGGAGGCTCCTTACATGCGCCCCATTACGCCGTTAAATAATCAACAGTTGCACTTCGATCGATTCGAATCTACGGAAAATAATACGTTATAGGGGCAACGCAGACGGCACACTTTATGTGCGATAGAGTCTGCGTCTGAGACATTTAAAAAGAGCGTCTAGGTCTGCCGACAGAATATTCAAAGAAGTGCGTCGTGTGCGTTAAGTCTGTGAAATATCCGTGACAGATTTTTGCGCGTCGTGTGCGTTACTGCATAATTGCAAAAAAGTGCGTCACGGATAGTCCCTATTGTAAGCAGTATGTTACGTTTTACACTCTTCCGACAGTTTACAATCTCGCGAGATATATTGTAATCTAACGGAATTTACAATTTTACAGTGACATCTATATTGCATAAATATATGAAATCACGAATTAACCAATTTAAATTACTTTCCACAGTTTAACTCAAAGGAAGAGAGTGGCAACCAGAAGAGGAGAAACTACTGAAGAAGTAAAACAACATAAGTTGGCAACACCAACCAATGACAAAGTAGCATAGTTTGCACAGCATGAACACAGATTGTAATCATATCATAAACAAATAGGTACAGTGTGACCATTCTAGTTACCTATTAAAATAATAATATACTCTACAACGTAATATGTTTGGCATAGAGTAACAAGGAAACAATTTTTTTTTATGTTTGGCAAAGATTAAAGAATCATTTCTTTTTAATAATAAGTTTTTAAGAATACATATAATATTTTAGTAACCTACCTAAAATACAACCAATAAGTAAAAAAAAAAAAAGAAAATAAGATTTTAAACTTCCGCGTGGTAACTAATGGAATGAAATGTCCCAAATTTAATGCACACATACCTTTTCTAGCCCTTTGTTTTATTTTTAATTTTTAGCTATACCTACGTAAAATTTATACATAAAAATCATAATTTTCCTCCTAGATTTAATAATCATCACATGTTTAAAATATGCATTTTTTATAATTTATACAATCAATAAGCACTTTATACCTATTAATATGTTTAAAATACATTTATACAATATGTGGTACAAAAATATATTTTATGAAAATGTTAATTTATTTTTAAAATTGTTGAAAATTTTATAATAATTAAGGACATTGTTTATACAGTCTTCCATTTAAAGCGAAAATCACAATAAAATCAAAGTCACACTGTATTTTTATACTTCACATGTAAAGTGTTACAATTTTTAAAATCAGCAGTTAAATAAGCATGTTATTTTAACTAGTTAAGTAATAATAGTATTTTATAGTATTTAATAAAGCATTTGTTGCTATTTTTAACAATTAGATTTTAACTATTTAGATGATTTTACGCGATAGTACTTATTTCGGTTTGAATATGGCAATACTTTTTCGCGCCAAATTTTGACATTTCGAATAGTGACGGGCGATTGTGAATATGTCACTGACTATCGATACTTTTTTGAATATCTTTTTAATTATGTTATTTGTAATCACCCTGTTACTTATATCGAAAGTAGCCTGTTTGTTTGAGTAAATGAATTTATCTTATCGTTGAAAGATATTAAGCATTAATGTTAAAGTTTTTTTAATTCTATTCTTGAGAACAACCGAATGAATTAGTGTACTTATTTATTTTTAATTGTAGAACCTTGATACAAAAAGGTTTTTGTAGTTTCAGTTTTTTTTAGTAATTTAATAAAGCTATGTTACTTTTGTATCCGCGCTATTGATTTTCTGTTATTTTTATTTTTGAATTTGAATTGTAATCGAATAATAAAAGAAATCCAAGTTTTGCATTATTTTTGGTTTTTTATTATTTTGTTGATTACCTTGCATTTGGTATAATGAAATAGGACTCCCAATTTGTTTTAAATGCCCCTATCGTATTCGAGGTGACTCGTAGCCGCGATTTCGTATATTTTCCACAGTAAAATTAGAGGCAAAGGATTTAAATTAATTTTGTAAAATCTTTAGTGGAATTTAATGGTTAGAGGTTTGGAGTTTCTGAAAAAAAACGATTATGGTATGGGGTGAGGTCCAGTCTGGCACATATTATACTATTTTGCCATTAAAACAAAGAATTTATATGGGATTAAGGGACTAAAGTGACAACGAGCTGGTTTTCTACAGTCCTAGAATAAAACTTTTCAATACTTATTTAATTATTTTGACAGACCTCCGAAGGATCTTTTGACAGCTGGTGGCCGAAATCGGAATTACACTTTTTGACATTTTTGTGTCACGTCAATATCACCAAAATAACATTGTCAGTTTGTAATGTAACATAGTGCCTTGGAATACTAAAATAACAACGCTTATTTGTACAAAACTGGTGCTGTTAAACTATATAGAAATATCAACTTATCATAAATGAACCTTAACATATTATGTATTTGAAACATATTTGGATTTTTGGAAGATTTTAATCTTTTATGTAAGTAGAACTTATTAATATAAGAGAATTATTACAAGAAACATTAGTCAGGACGACAATTAAATAAAAAAAATTAGATATATTAGCTTTTAATAAATGATAGTGAGCACGATATATCTTGCGTTTTATTTTTAGAATAGAATGGAATAAAGTTTATTTGGTACTTACATTTAGGTAAATACAAAAACATAAAATACTGAAAGAATACAATTTGATTACAAATAAAAGATTTCTTTTCATTTACACTACCTATACGTATACTTCATTAAACTTTCACCACACCATCTCACCCCGTTTTTACCCTTTTGGTACGGAACCCTAAAAAAAATATACCTACACAAATAGGTATTCGTCACAATGACATTGAAAGTTTCGCTCCGTTTGGATTCAAAACACAAATTGCTAATTAACCAATTGTCCCAACGTCCTTATTTACGAAACGTCCTTGCACCAATATTAGCGTAATTAAGACAATTAATTTATTTCAGCTATAATCAACAAGCTTATTTAGGGAAAGTAAATATAGGCATTAAAATCCTGAACGTTTGAGCAGGTTAAGTGGAGGTCGTAGGGTTGTCACTGATAAAAATGGGTCTATAATATTGATAAATAACCCACGACATGTCTGTTTGTATTAGTCTGGGTGGGTGACAAATACCCAGACCAATTTTTTTTATAGTAGCTCGACATAATGACTTCCCTACGCCTGATGGAAAGCGAAAGAGAAGCCCAAGTCGCTGTGACAACTGGTCAGTTACTTGTCAGTTGCCACCGCCATGCCGGCCCAACCCTAACCCCCATGAGATCCGGAAACCCTACTCACCGGCAGAAACACGACCCGGAGGTCATTTGGCTGCGGTATTCTATAGGGTGGAGGTCCTTCCCCGGACGGGCAGCTCAATTTGAGCAAAGATTCGCTATGCCCTACCTTTCTTCAAATTCAAAGAGTTTCAAATACAAATTAAATACAAAGAGACATGTCATTGTCTTCGAACGACGCTCACATTTTCAATTTTTTTTCCATTAATTCATTGGTTCGAAAGCTCGGTGAAAGAGGAGCTCGGTGGCGCCGCGGTCTTGTACGCTTAACAATGATCGCAAAGTTGTGCAATCATTGGCGCGGTCAATCCGATGATGGGTGACCAAAATTTGACACCGATTTCCTCCGTGCTTCGGAAGGCACGTTAAGCTGTTGGTCCCGGGTGCTATCTTTACCAACTCAGATAGCAGTCGTCACATCATATCAGAGATTATGATAACTCTGACTCCTAACTGGGAATCAGAGAAAACCAAAAAAAAAAAAAAAAAACTGGGAATGGGTATAGCTTACCCTAAGGGTTGCGGAGGTCTGATGGCAGTCGCTCTGTGTAAAAGCTTAGCCCTCGCCAAATCTCTCAGTTTGGGAAGCCGACCCTGATATAATCGGGAAAAAGTCTAGGATGATGAATTCATTGGTTCGAAAGCATATGGACTCGAATGATGTAGGCCCGAAAGACGCCGATTCGAAAAACATCTTGAAACATCGTGACATGTAGCTTTCCGATGTTGAAAGAATTTTTCATTCATTCGAAAATCGGCACTGGAGTTTTCGAGTTTATTCATTACAACAAACATACACAAAAAATACTATTTTCTCTATATCTATACATAAAATAAATCTGTAGAGAAGTCAATTCTGTACATGGAATATATTTTTAAAATAACTATCAGGGGACCGGGTGATTAGTGATCGATACTGATGCCAAAAATGCAATCGGTAAAACTTTTGTCTGTCTGTATGTTCGTTATAGAAAAAAAACTACTGAACGGATTTTGACGAAACTTGTCGCGTGGATGAGTGACATAAACACGTTATTGTAAAACAAAAATGTCAAAAATCGACGTCAAAAATGACATTTTTGACGTCGATTTTTGACATTTTTGGCATTCTGGGCGTAGGGCGCGTTCCAAAACATCTTTGATCTTTGTCTGTCTGTGCATGTCGCCACAACACTCCTTTTTAAAGTCCTATCATCATCAGCCTATTGCAGTCCACTGCTGGACATAGGCCTCCCCAGTTGTCCGCCACTTAGGGCAAACATCTGGATGATATACCCATGATCGACACTCTGGGCAGGCGGGTTGGCAATCGCAGGGCTTAGCTGATCGCTCCGGTGACGCTGCTGCCCGTCTTCGGTCTGTGGTATTCAGCTACGCCTTTAATTGTGATGGTTATACCGCCACCAATCGGTTGCCAGCGCCTCGTTTGTTATTCGGCATGATGCACCACGGGCAGGTAAGGTTGGCTTGGAGCGAAAAGATGATAGGTCACTCCCTTACATTCCAAAGATATAGGATACATCAATAAGTTTTGTCGCATCCCTAGTCGCGTGCGGCGCGTCGCGTGTTCTCCGGCCGTAACTCTGTCGTTGCCGAATGATGCCGAAGTACGGACCGCGGCAAGCAATATGTAGCCAACATGTAAATATTCATTATATTTTTTATAGTAGCTCGACATAATGGCTTCCCTTTGCCTGATGGAAAGCGTAAGAGAAGCACAAGTCGTTGTGACAACGGGCGAGTAACTGGTTAGTTACCTGTCAGTTGCCACCGCCATGCCGGCCCAACCCTAACCCTCCACGAGCACCGGAAACCCTACTAGCCGGTAGAAACACGACCCGGAGGTCAATTGGCTGCGGCATTCTATAGGGTGCAGGTCCTTTCCCGGACGGGGCGGCTTAATTTGAGCGTAAATAACCTCTGGGTCGTGTTTCTGCCGGTGAGTAGGGTTTAGGTTAGGTTAGGGAGGTCGTTAATGACAGTGGCTCGGAGGACACGGCAGAGCATTGCTCTGCTTGGGCCAGTGAGCGCTCCGTCCTCGTCACTGTCGCACAGGACCTCGATCTGCCGCAACTCTTGCGGCAGATGACGGCGTCGGAGGAGACCTGGCGAGCGATGCTCGCATTCTGCGAGACAGTGATCTCGCAGAAGGAGGCGGCGGAAAGAGAGCGTGAGGCCGCAGCAGACGCGCCCGCTCTACGCCGCCCCCGGCCTGGGCGTCGCCGGAGAGCATACAACGCATCGTATGCCCTCTGAGCCTCTTCTCCGTGCTCCGAGTGGTAAGCGCGGGGGCGCGAACCACTCAATGGGGCGTGACGGTGTGGTGGGTGCAGCCACACCGTTGCACGAGGTCCGCCCGGGGCGCACTCAAACGCTCCCCGGAAGCCGGGGGTAGGGGTATTTGCCCTCCCCGGACCAGAAGTGCCGGCCGCTTATCATCTGCGGCTGGCCAGGGCAGGCAGGGATGTGGCCGTATGCTTCGGCGCTACCCGTATCCCTGCTTTTAGCTGCCCACTGGCGACACAGGGGGGTTTAGTGGGTATACCCTCTCATTTTGGGAGGTGTGAGTCCCACACACCATGCCGACTCCCCCCGGAGGCGGCATGAAGGTGCCTAATGCATTCCCCTCTAAAAAAAAAAAAAAAAAAAAAGGGAGGTCGTTAAGCCGGGCATGGCAGTGGCAAGTGGCAACTGACAGGTAACTGACTAGTTACTTCCACGTTGTCACAGCGACTTGGGATTCTAATTCGCTTTCCATCAGGCGTAGGGAATCCATTATGTCGAACTACTATAAAAAAAAATGTCGAGCTACTATAAAAAAAGAAAATAATATCTTTACTGCATAAGCCGCTTCAAAATGGCAGATCATTGGCAAAATGGCCGACTACGATTTTATTTTTTACGATACACGCGCGCCCGTACCACCGCGAACCTGGTTAGCGGCTACAGGGTGCTCGCTTTACGCCTGTTTAGGTAATATTTGTCTAATGGAATGTATGTAAGATAATGTTACCCTTGGCGGGTCGAGAGAAATCGCTCCTGCCCGTACAGACAGAAAAAAGTTTTATAAGTACTATGTTCTGATATACATGGTCATTCACATAAACGTTTGAACTGTGCGGGAATCGAACCCACGACCCTTGGTTTAGAAGGCAGAGGTGACTACCAAATGAGCCATCGAGCCAATCACCTCATCTGCCCGTGGTGCATCTTGCAGAAAACAAATGACCGACTGGTGGCGGTATAACCATCCCGATTGAAGGCGTAGCTAAATATCACAGGCCGATTTTTCTTTCAAAAATCAAAAAAAAATCAAAAAATGTTTATTTCCTTTTAAAACATTTAGCGTTACACAATACATGCGTTCATGTTCGAGATTGCCTAGTAAGTATAGAATAATACTTGTGACAGGCAATCCCGCTCTTCTTCGTTACATTTACATACACTATTTTCATTTTATTTAATATAGCAAACATTTTAAGATATATTTTATATTTAATTTCCTATAAGACTACAATGTTATACATATTATAAGCAAACTTTTACTTGGAATGGAAGCAGATTAAACTTCCATGCGAAAATTCTTTATTAATCTATTTATCTTCACTATTGTATTCCCACGATGGGCGCCAACCTAAAGCCCTTTAATTCGGCATCCCCCTGTAGCTCTCCAGTCTCGTCTGTATTGTCGCCGCGGGCGCGTCACCTCGGCACGGCAATACCGGTCTATACAGAGCGGACACTGGGAGTTGGGGAGGATCTGAACTTTGTCAGGTAGGTACCTACGTAATGTAACACTGCCCTTTTTCTGAGATTAAATTCCGTAGGGGAGTCGGCGTGATTTGTGGAACTCGCACCCTTCCAGAATGGTAATGTAATACTGCCCTTTTTCTAGAGGGTAATTCATGCAATACCGGTCTATACAGAACGGAGACTGGGAGTTGGGGAAGGATCTGAACTTTGTCAGGTACGTAATGTAACACTGCCCTTTTTCTAGAGATTCATTTCCATGGGGGAGTCTCCATTGAGGACCTCGGTGGCGCCGCGGTCTTGTACGCTTAACAACTAATACTTGACGGAACGACGGGCGTGAAGTGTTGGATTCTTGTGTCGCGAGCTGTTCGGCGGCGGCCAGCATGGCGAGGGTAATGGGATCGTCATCGTCCAGAAGGACGTGACGGGGACGACGTTACCTACCATGTGGGGCTTCGGGAGGGACGTACGGTCCGATGGACCATCTTTCATCTTCATCTTTCTCGTGTATCCCTTTATCTATTAAAAACCGCATTAAAATACGTTGCGTAGTTTTAAAGATATACTTAGGTACATTGGGACAGACAGAAAGAAAAGCGACATTGTTTTATAGTATGTACTTTTTTTATATAGTGGCTCGACATAATGGCTTCCCTACGCCTGATGGAAAGCGAAAGAGAAGCCCAAGTCGCTGTGACATCGGCAAGTAACTAGTCAGTTACCTGTCAGTTGCCACCGCCATGCTGGCCCAACCCTAACCCCCCACGAGCTCCGGAAACCCTACTCACCGGCAGAAACATGACCCAGAGTTCATTTGACTGCGGTATTCTATAGGGTGGAGGTCCTTCCCCGGACGGGCGGCTCAATTCGAGCGAAGAGTCGCTATGCCCTACCTTTCTTAAGGGTAATCGTTACTTACCCTAGGCACCCTTTTTTACTGTTATAACGTGTTGATGATTTATAGGTAACCGTGGTCACCGATGAAGCTTCTTCAGCCGGGCAAGACGGGGCGCAACCACTCGGTCCGGTTCACTTCATCAGACGAGATGCCCAAATACAAGCCTCTAGATGTAAGTATACTTACTACTTAGTTATGCTACATACTGTACGTGCGTGACGGGTAAAGGATACACGACCCATCATCATCAGCCTATCGCAGTCCACTGCTGGACATAGGCCTCTCCAGTTGCTCGCCACTCAGGGCAAACATCTGGAGGATATGCCCATAATCGTCACGCTGGGCAGGCGGGTTGGCGATCGCAGGACGTAGCTTCTCGCTCCGATGACGCTGCTGCCCGTCGTTACTTTGGGATTGGGATAACACTTGGAGGATTTACTTATATAATCGCCGCGCTGGGCAGGCGGCTTGGCGATCGCAGGGCTTAGCACGCTGCTGCCCGTCATCGGCCTGTCGTTAGCTACGCCTTCAATTATGATGGTTATACCGCCATCAGTCGGTTGCCAGCGCCTCGTTTGTTCGGCAGGATACACCACGGGCAGGTGAGGTTGGCTTGGAGCGAAAACATGATAGGCCGCTCCCTTACATCCCTACCTAAGAGAGGTCGGGCATAGCGAATCTTCGCTTGAATTGAGCCGCCCGTCCGGGGAAGAACCTCCCTATAGAATACCGCAGTCAAATGACCTCTCGGTCGTGTTTCTACCGGTGAGTAGGGTTTCCGGAGCTATTGGGGGGTTAGGGTTGGGCCGGCATGGCGATGGCAACTGACAGGTAACTGACCAGTTACTTGCCCGTTGTCACAGCGACTTGGGCTTCTCTTTCGCTTTCCATCAGGCGTAGGGAAGCCATTATGTCGAGCCAATATAAAAAAAAAACCTATGCCCTACCTCTCCTCCTATTCTGAATCCCGAAACTACATCTATCATTATACAAGGCCTTAATACTACACTTCTACCTTCTCCCCAGGATTCTCCAGAGAGCCTACCCCACTACCGTCCGCAGTACCAAGGTCATGACTCCGGAGCGCCCAGCCCTGACGCTTGCAGTTATGTACCAGCCGCTCAGCGGTACCGGCTCAATGAACAGAGTAAGTGCCTATCCTCTACTCCTCCTCCTCTACTGTACGCTTTATGAGGAACTTCTTGCCTCGCGCATCGGTTTTGTGGAACCAACTCTCTGCTTCAGTATTTCCGAACAGCTATGACATGGGAGCCTTCAAGAAACGAGCGTACTATTTAAAAGGCCGGCAGCGACCCTAAACTCGATTTTAATTGCGGGTGTCCATGGGCGGTGTCGACTGCTTACCATCAGGCATCACATTTGCTCGTCTGCCGCCTTTTGCATAAAAAAAAAAGTGCATCCCCTTTTTTCTCTTTGGGCATTATCATCAGCCTATTACAGTGCTACTGCCACTGCTGGACATAGGCCTCTCCAGTGGTTCGCCATTTAGGACAAACGTGTGGAGGATATACCCATAATCACCACGCTGGGCAGGCGGGTTGGTCGCAGAGCATAGCTTCTCGCTCCGGTGACGCTGCTGCCCGTCTTCGGTCTGTGGTATTTAGCTACGCCTTCAATTGTGATGGTTATACCGCCACCAGTCGGTTGCCAGCGCCTCGTTTGTTATTCGGCAGGATGCACCACGAGCAGGTGAGGTTGGCTTGGAGCGAAATGATGATAGGCATATACATCTCTTTGGGCACTTGGGTCCATCTCGGTTTTTCGTATCTAAAGCGAGTCGTGATGAAAACTTCGTATGTGAGTTGTAGGTCTTCCATACAACTTGTATGGAGTGATTTCATTTTGTATGGAGAGTTTGTGCCGCGGACGTTACATCGCCATCTGTTGTTAGCTGGCGGAACTAGAGCTTTATTGTAGCGACGTGGAGATAGTTGTAGGATGTGGAGATAGGTGTCGCTACATGTCGCTACAGATACTTTCAGGCCCCTCTTCCCCACCGGGCACTATGGGCACGTGCCCAGGGCCCCGCGATCGAATGGGGCCCCTAGTTCCTGCCAGATTACCGAATGATAACCGATATTTAGGTCATAGTGGCCCCATGATCCTAATGTGCCCAGGGTCTCAAATAGTTTTAAGACGGCCCTGGGGCCCTACTACAAAAAAGGAAAACGATCGTTCGTTGAACGGATCGCGTATTTTTGCCCCATAAATCCCTCTCATTTGTCCCTCCCGTGTTGGAATAAACAAACTAAAATTCGTCAACGTCGATTTTCAACAATTTAATTGATGTGTTAGAACACGGGAGGGACAAATGAGAGGGATTTATGGGGCAAAAATACGCGATCCGTTCAACGAACGATCGTTTTCGTTTTTTGTAGTAGGACCCCTGGATAATTTAACCTGTTTTTTTGGTCCCCAGGAATCAAGCTGCTCACCTCCATCAACCAAGTGGTGCAGCAGCGCGCAGAGCTGGAGACCAACCGGGTGACTCTGTCCGGCATGCTGGACGAGCTGCGGCGCAAGCTCAAGCGGCGGACGGAGGAATGCCACCTCGAGAAGAAGGACAGGATGAAGGTGCCGCCTTCATTCAATCCTTCTTCCGATGGGTGCTCTTGAACCATAGAGATAAGAACTAGTAATAGTAATAGGGACATGACTATGGCTAAAAGCCATAAGTCATGTTTAGTGCTGATGGGATCCTGCGTAATAAATTAGTCCCATATGACTAATAATATCCTTAGTAATGAATGCTGCGAGAATATTAGTGCGTAATAATGAGTCGTGCGAGATATTTCCTGAGTAATCTGTCGTGCATAATTAATTCTGAAGGACGGAACGAAGGAATGACAAGAATGCATTATAGCGGACGCAATAATTTTCTGCTAATTTATAAATATTAAAGAAAACTTTTAACTGAACTTTTGGCGTGATTGGGTAATAGTTATAATTAGATATCGTTAAGTCCACGCAAACGAAGTCTCTAGCACCAGCTAGTATAAAAACATAAATTCGTGCAAAACTTCTTATTAGGTCAACTAGGCATACAGTAACCTAATTCCTTTGCCTCAATTCAGTTTTATGATTATCCAATAGCGTGTCATTGCGTTTCGTTACATCAAAACCGGCCAAGTGCGAGTCGGACTCGCGCACGTAGGGTTCCGTACCACTGATTGAATGTAAAAATTAGGTAATTTGATTTTTGACGTTTAAAAAAAAACTACTGTCTAGATTTCATTCAAACCAAATTTCGTTAGTAGTTTTTATAGTAATACACATCATATATTTTTTTCAGTTTTATCATGCCCATATTTTAGAAGTTACGGGGGGGGGGACACACATTTTACCACTTTGGAAGAGTCTCTCGCGCAAACTATTCAGTTTAGAAAAAAATGTTGTTAGGAACCTCAACATCATTCTCAAATACCTATCCATAGATACCCCACACGTATGGGTTTGATGAAAAAAAAAATTTTGGGTTTCAGTTTCATGTATGGGGAACCCCAAAAATTTTGGATTTTTTTCTGATTTTACTTTAAAATCTTATAGCGGTTAACAGAATACATCTACGTACCAAATTTTAATAACGTAGCTCTTATAGTTTCGGAATAAACTGGCTGTGACATACGGACGGACAGACAGACAGACAGACAGACAGACAGACAGACAGACAGACAGACAGACAGACAGACAGACAGACAGACAGACATGACGAATCTATAAGGGTCCCGTTTTTGCCATTTTGGCTACGGAACCCTAAAAACGAACTGACATACTTTCATAAGTACCGATCATTTATTAACAACGAAAAGTCGTAGCGTGCCATTGAATCGTGAACCGAATAACCTTAGGGGTTGAAATATTGTTAGTCTTTGCACGAAAAACATTTTCGAGAACATACCTACTTTGTATACTTCGAGGCGCCATTTATTTATTACGTCAAAAAATTAACCCTTCTACTGACTCTTCCTAGACTTAACATTTTTAATGCAAATGTAGGTACACCTTCATAAATTTTTACGCAAAAACGTTTAAAATCAGAAAAAAAGCATCCATTGAACCAATAATTTTTTATTTTTTACAAGAATAAATATTATAGAAATTTTTATTCATATTTACAACTTTACGATGAACGATGAATAAATAAATGATGAACGCCACCAATCACCATTAAGCATGTTATGAAAAATAAGGGGTTAGGGTTGGGCCGGCATGGCGGTGGCAACTGACAGGTAACTGACCAGTTACTTGCCCGTTGTCACAGCGACTTGGGCTTCTCTTTCAATTTCCATCAGGCGTAGGGAAGTCGTTTTTTTTATAAATAAAAAAAAACGTAACTCATTAACTAACAAAGCTTTCTTAAACCTTGCAGGCGTTAAAGCAGTCCAACCAGCGACTAGAGAAAGAGAAGTACACTCTGATAGCGGACATAGAGCACCTGAAGAGACATCTGGACAGGGAGGAGGCGCATCACCTCAAGCACGCGCGCTCTGTGGTTGCACAGGTCGGTTGTCTATGGCATGGTAACAAGAGTAAATGGGCATACCCAGGGGGCCTACTCTACTCAAACGAAAGTGATCGGATACGAACAAAAAAACGATCGTTTCGTGAATTGGCTACTATGAAAAACGAAAACGACAACGTTCGGATACGAACGCTTCAATTCCCTCCGGCGATCGTTTTTTCTACTACAGAAAGCCATAATGACAACGAAACTGTTCGATTTTTAACCTCAAATCTTACGTCAACTAAATAGCTGTCGTTTTCGTTTCGTTTAATATTATAGATAATTTTATTAAATCAGAATGGCTACGTTTGTGGCAAACGGGTACTACTTAAATCTAGAAAACCATAAATAAGCGATTCCGATTGCGGTACAAGCGGTTTTTGACAAATTTCTGACTAGGAATTCTATAGGCTGGTACAGCCTCTTTGAAAATCAGTGAGAAGACAATAATCCTGAATAAAATCTAAGGTAATTGATTTCATAATGAAAGTAAATAAGGTAAGAACGGAAAGATCTTCTAAAATCAAAATTTGGTAAATATTTCTTATTGTATGTAGGTATTTCTTCTATGTATATAAAGTGCATATTTTTTCAGGTTTTACCAATTATCACCATTGTTCTATATGATAGGAGACATTGCCCAGAAAAGGAAGGCATTAATTTGGGTATGGAAGGCCCCATGGCCAACAAATGGTGTCAAAATACTATTAAATTAAATAAAACAAATTGCTTGTTAAAAATTACTTTTTATTAAGTATGTAGTACAACCACATATATTTTATTTAGTATTTCCAGCAGAAAGGCAGGTAGTGAATCCACACAGAAGGATTTTTCTAGTTGGAGGCTTTAACTGTGATAATCTGGTTGGATGTGATGTACCGTTAACTGTAAAGTAAAAAAGGGATGGTTAGGCAAGTCAATATATAAACACTGTGGTACCCCTCTCCAATAGATGGTTTGCAATACATGCTATATCACACATGTAATTTGACAACCAGTTTGGTGCAGTAGTAGCCAATTCTGCTTCTGGTACAGTGGGTGCAGGTTCGATCCCGCACAGTACAAACATTTGTATGCATGAACATGTGTGCTGTGTTGGTCTGGGTGTGTTAATGTATGTTTGTATAATATCAATACATATATATTTATTTACAAAAAAGCATCTAAGTAGGTTTATTAGTTGTCTACCCAAAGCATGTAAGTACACCATCTTAGTTTGGAACTAGATGACCCTATGTGGCCCGATGTGGCATGTGTTGGGTTATTACGTCAGATTTACTCATCTCCGCTCATTTTAGGCTCGTAATGTTTATAACCACACATCGTTTTTCTGTGCAATCTCTATATCGAGGTAGTGTATACAATTTGAAAGAAACACAAGATATATTACAATGTAGAGTACTTAGGTACCTTTTCCTACTGTTTAGATGTCTTCACTGAACCCCCATACTATTTAATTGCACTTCAATCTCTCGCATCTCGTCTGCATGAGCTCACGTTTCCAAACTGTCGACAAGTCCAATTCCGGGCTTGAACTCAGGAAATCCACGGGTACATCGATTTGTAGTCGTGGCATTGATCATAAACTGTAAAATTATAAAAAATTAAGAAGTTATAGGTTATTATATTGGACGTAAAACAAACTCAAAAGAAATTGCACTTATAAACACTAAAAACGACCTAGATTTGAAAAGTAAATAACTCGTGTCTGAGAAGGAAGTAAATATAAACTTGTTAAATAATAATACTTACCAAAAATTGCAAATAGATACAGAAAACATCTCTAAATAAGATTTTTCATGCGAACTTGAATTGGAAAATTAACATCAACAAACACTTGTCAAATTTAAGATGTCAAAATAAGGACCATAGACAAAACACAGGCGTAAAATCGTCTTTGCAGATTTCAGATTACTCAAAATAATTAAATTTTTTATTTAAATTACTTTATTTAGGACTTAATTGTTAACATTTTCACAAAAAAGGTAATTAAGTATTCATTCTGTTCTTTTATCATGGCTTTAAAACAATTTTTATCTAAATCTTAGATTATCGATTGAGATACGTCAATATATTGCCCTCTGTAGTTCATCCGAAAGGTTTTGTCTATGGTTGGAACAAGAGAGGGTCGGCTGTTCGGGCCCGAAAATGAACTGGAGTAGGGTCTAGATCGGATGATCGTTTCCGATCAACGAAATCCGTCATGTTTCTGTTCGTTTGCTGTAGTAGGCCCCCAGGTTCTGGGCCATGGAAGGAAGGAATCACAATAACAAGACAATACATATTCAAGTATACAATTTTTCAAATTTATGAAAAATTGTATACTTGAATATGTATAGTCTTGTTATTTAACTCCCATGTTGCATAATAATAATTGTTTCTCTAACTTCTGCACTGTTCTAACGGTTTTGATTTCGACATGTTTCCTGTTTCAATCAGCATTATGCAATGATTTGCAAACAAGCTCACTGTGGTAAAATTATACCTAAAGTCTCGGCACTGTTTTGTCTTTTTGTATGTTAAGACTTTAATATAATATTGCATTGTAATGACTGTTTGTGCCAAAATAAATGAAAAAAAAAAAGAATAAGCAGGTTCTGGGCTATGTCGCAAATCGTCGTCCACCTGACCTAAGGGCTACACTCTGGGGGCCTACTACAGCAAACGAACAGAAACATGACGGATTTCGTTGATCGGAAACGATCATCCGATCTAGACCCTACTCCAGGGGGCCTACTCTACTCAAACGAAAGTGATCGGATCCGAACAAAAAAACGATCGTTTCGTGAATTTGCTACTATGAAGAACGAACACGACAACGTTCGGATACGAACGCTTCAATTCCCTCCGGCGATCGTTTTTTCTACTACAGAAAGCCATAATGACAACGAAACTGTTCGATTTTTAACCTCAAATCTTACGTCAACTAAATAGCTGTCGTTTTCGTTTCGTTTAATATTTTATATAATTTTATTAAATCAGAATGGCTACGTTTGTGGCAAACGGGTACTACTTAAATCTAGAAAACCATAAATAAGCGATTCCGATTGCGGTACAAGCGGTTTTTGACAAATTTCTGACTAGGAATTCTATAGGCTGGTACAGCCTCTTTGAAAATCAGTGAGAAGACAATAATCCTGAATAAAATCTAAGGGAATTGATTTCATAATGAAAGTAAATAAGGTAAGAACGGAAAGATCTTCTAAAATCAAAATTTGGTAAATATTTCTTATTGTATGTAGTTATTTCTTCTATGTATATAAAGTGCATATTTTTTCAGGTTTTACCAATTATCACCATTGTTCTATATGATAGGAGACATTGCCCAGAAAAGGAAGGCATTAATTTGGGTATGGAAGGCCCCATGGCCAACAAATGGTGTCAAAATAAGTACTACAAGCAGGGCAATAAACCACCCCAATGTGTGGTCTATAAGTAAATACAAAGTATTAGAGGTAAGGATTTCTTAAGTGTTTATACATAAACAGTGTATAACTAAATAATTATTCATGAATTAAGTCAAGACAATCACTGTGTAAATTGACCAATTTATCTTTCTATGATTTTCAGGTTATACGGAGTATACATACGGTCTACCTGGTGAATGAAGGTGCACCCATCAGTCGTTTGTGAAGAACGGTTTCCAATTCATTACAAAAGAATGCTAGTATTAGTAAAATGTGTCAAGATTTTAGTTTTGTTTTCCCATAAATAAAAACATAACTAATAAGTAGGTACATAATATTTTAAATATTATTATGACATGTTAGTAGTTACCTATAATTCTAGACTGATGGTATCTAGTTACATCATGTTTGATTGTATTGTTTGGTAGTTAACTATAACTGATGTAACCTATACATGTCATTGAAATGGGCATGACTCTTATTATCAAATTAAATAAAACAAATTGCTTGTTAAAAATTACTTTTTATTAAGTAGGTAGTACAACCACATATATTTTATTTAGTATTTGCAGCAGAAAGGCAGGTAGTGAATCCACAGAGAAGGATTTTTCTAGTTGGAGGCTTTAACTGTGATAATCTGGTTGGATGTGATGTACCGTTAACTGTAAAGTAAAAAAGGGATGGTTAGGCAAGTCAATATATAAACACTGTGTTACCCCTCTCCAATAGATGGTTTGCAATACATGGTATATCACACATGTAATTAGACAACCAGTTTGGTGCAGTAGTAGCCAATTCTGCTTCTGGTACAGTGGGTGCAGGTTCAATCCCGCACCGTACAAACATTTGTATGCATGAACAATGAACATGTGTGTTGTGTTGGTCTGGGTGTGTTAATGTATGTTTGTATAATATCAATACATATGTATAATATATATTTATTTACAAAAAAGCATCTAAGTAGGTTTATTAGTTGTCTACCCAAAGCATGTATTTACACCATCTTAGTATGGAACTAGATGACCCTGTGTGGCCCGATGTGGCATGTCTTGGGTTATTACGTCAGATTTACTCATCTCTGCTCATTTTAGGCTCGTAATGTTTATAACCACACATCGTTTCTCTGTGCAATCTCTATATCGAGGTAGTGTATACAATTTGAAAGAAACACAAGATATATTACAATGTAGAGTACTTAGGTACCTTTTCCTACTGTTTAGATGTCTTCACTGAACCCCCATACTATTTAATTGCACTTCAATCTCTCGCATCTCGTCTGCATGAGCTCACGTTTCCAAACTGTCGACAAGTCCAATTCCAGGCTTGAACTCAGGAAATCCACGGGTACATCGATTTGTAGTCGTGGCAATGATCATAAACTGTAAATTTATAAAAAATTAAGAAGTTATAGGTTATTATATTGGACGTTTAACAAACTCAAAAGAAATTGCACTTATAAACACTAAAAACGACCTAGATTTGAAAAGTAAATAACTCGTGTCTTAGAAGGAAGTAAATATAAACTTGTTAAATAATAATACTTACCAAAAAATTGCAAATAGATACAGAAAACATCTATAAATAAGATTTTTCATGCGAACTTGAATTGGAAAATTAACATCAACAAACACTTGTCAAATTTAAGATGTCAAAATAAACACCATAGATAAACCAAAGGCGTAAAATCGTCTTTGCAGATTTCAGATTACTCAAAATAATTAAATTTTTTATTTAAATTACTTTATTTAGGACTTAATTTTTAACATTTTCACAAAAAAGGTAATTAAGTATTCATTCTGTTCTTTTATCATGGCTTTAAAACAATTTTTATCTTAATCTTAGATTATCGATTGAGATACGTCAATATATTGCCCTCTGTAGTTCATCCGAAAGGTTTTGTCTATGGTCGGAACAAGAGAGGGTCGGCTGTTCGGGCCCGAAAATGAACTGGAGTAGGGTCTAGATCGGATGATCGTTTCCGATCAACGAAATCCGTCATGTTTCTGTTCGTTTTCTGTAGTAGGGCCCCAGTTCATTTTCGGGCCCGAACAGCCGACCCTCTCTTGTTCCAACCATAGACAAAACCTTTCGGATGAACTACAGAGGGCAATATATTGACGTATCTCAATCGATAATCTAAGATTTAGATAAAAATTGTTTTAAAGCCATGATAAAAGAACAGAATGAATACTTAATTACCTTTTTTGTGAAAATGTTAACAATTAAGTCCTAAATAAAGTAATTTAAATAAAAAATTTAATTATTTTGAGTAATCTGAAATCTGCAAAGACGATTTTACGCCTGTGTTTTGTCTATGGTCCTTATTTTGACATCTTAAATTTGACAAGTGTTTGTTGATGTTAATTTTCCAATTCAAGTTCGCATGAAAAATCTTATTTAGAGATGTTTTCTGTATCTATTTGCAATTTTTTGGTAAGTATTTTTATTTAACAAGTTTATATTTACTTCCTTTTAAGACACGAGTTATTTACTTTTCAAATCTAGGTCGTTTTTAGTGTTTATAAGTGCAATTTCTTTTGAGTTTGTTTTACGTCCAATATAATAACCTATAACTTCTTAATTTTTTATAATTTTACAGTTTATGATCAATGCCACGACTACAAATCGATGTACCCGTGGATTTCCTGAGTTCAAGCCCGGAATTGGACTTGTCGACAGTTTGGAAACGTGAGCTCATGCAGACGAGATGCGAGAGATTGAAGTGCAATTAAATAGTATGGGGGTTCAGTGAAGACATCTAAACAGTAGGAAAAGGTACCTAAGTACTCTACATTGTAATATATCTTGTGTTTCTTTCAAATTGTATACACTACCTCGATATAGAGATTGCACAGAAAAACGATGTGTGGTTATAAACATTACGAGCCTAAAATGAGCGGAGATGAGTAAATCTGACGTAATAACCCAACACATGCCACATCGGGCCACATAGGGTCATCTAGTTCCAAACTAAGATGGTGTACTTACATGCTTTGGGTAGACCACTAATAAACCTACTTAGATGCTTTTTTGTAAATAAATATATATTATACATATGTATTGATATTATACAAACATACATTAACACACCCAGACCAACACAGCACACATGTTCATGCATACAAATGTTTGTACTGTGCGGGATCGAACCTGCACCCACTGTACCAGAAGCAGAATTGGCTACTACTGCACCAAACTGGTTGTCAAATTACATGTGTGATATAGCATGTATTGCAAACCATCTATTGGAGAGGGGTACCACAGTGTTTATATATTGACTTGCCTAACCATCCCTTTTTTACTTTACAGTTAACGGTACATCACATCCAACCAGATTATCACAGTTAAAGCCTCCAACTAGAAAAATCCTTCTGTGTGGATTCACTACCTGCCTTTCTGCTGGAAATACTAAATAAAATATATGTGGTTGTACTACATACTTAATAAAAAGTAATTTTTAACAAGCAATTTGTTTTATTTAATTTAATAGTATTTTGACACCATTTGTTGGCCATGGGGCCTTCCATACCCAAATTAATGCCTTCCTTTTCTGGGCAATGTCTCCTATCATATAGAACAATGGTGATAATTGGTAAAACCTGAAAAAATATGCACTTTATATACATAGAAGAAATACCTACATACAATAAGAAATATTTACCAAATTTTGATTTTAGAAGATCTTTCCGTTCTTACCTTATTTACTTTCATTATGAAATCAATTCCCTTAGATTTTATTCAGGATTATTGTCTTCTCACTGATTTTCAAAGAGGCTGTACCAGCCTATAGAATTCCTAGTCAGAAATTTGTCAAAAACCGCTTGTACCGCAATCGGAATCGCTTATTTATGGTTTTCTAGATTTAAGTAGTACCCGTTTGCCACAAACGTAGCCATTCTGATTTAATAAAATTATATAAAATATTAAACGAAACGAAAACGACAGCTATTTAGTTGACGTAAGATTTGAGGTTAAAAATCGAACAGTTTCGTTGTCATTATGGCTTTCTGTAGTAGAAAAAACGATCGCCGGAGGGAATTGAAGCGTTCGTATCCGAACGTTGTCGTTTTCGTTTTTCATAGTAGCCAATTCACGAAACGATCGTTTTTTTGTTCGTATCCGATCACTTTCGTTTGAGTAGAGTAGGCCCCCTGGCCCAGACTTGTCCCTACGAAAAGTACTTCCGTCGAGCTAGGTGGTCGTGCTCGCGGACCGCGGTCCGAAGGACCATCTTGGTTTTTCGCATATGTATAGCGAGTCGTGATGAAAACTTCGTATGCGCATTGTAGGTCTTCCACAGAATTTGTATGGAACGATTTCACTTTGTATGCCGCGGAAAGTAGTTACATCACCATCTGTTGTTAGCTGGCGGAACTAGTGATAGCATACTGTAGGACGTGGAGATAGTTGTAGCGATATGGAGATAGGTGTCGCTACGTGTCGCTACAGCGTCTTATATTATGTTTACCGAGACGCGGTCTCCACTCCAGGAACTCGTTTACCCCAAACGGTAATTAAATAGTTCTATTTCTGATACAGCCGGCCCACTGCCACTTCATCTTACTAATCCGGTATAAGTAGGTATTTATTTTAATTATGTTTCACAGACAATTCAAGGCATCGTGAAAAATGCGCCTGTGGACCCGCTTTACTCGTCCTGCTCAGTCACGGAACTGCCCAACGTGGTCTGCAGGAACGTCGCCAGGAATGCACCTTCCAGAATTGTGAGTACCTAAATAAATAAATAATAATAAACATCACTGACATTGCTCGACCCCAAAGTAAGTAGCTTGAACACTTGTGTTATTGGTATCAGAACAACGAAGGTACAGTGCGTGCCACAAAAGATGAGACTTGAGAGACCACGTGATTCGACCTGCGCAGAGACGACTTTATCGGTCTCTTTAGCGGTAAGAAGTCTGAAGCGGGAAGGGGGCGGGTGTCGTCGGGGGTGCGAGAAAAAAGCGGGAGGCGCGGTACGGCTCGGCGCATGCGCGTAAGTTCCCTCCCGCTCTCCTCGCCCCCGCCCACGTCCTGCTCGGCTCTAAAGTACAAACGAGTGCAACTGTGTTCATAATTTTTTACCATTATTTGTGTTGTTGTGTACGGGTGTAATTTAGTGTAACATACATTACAAGTCCAAAAGCGTACAGCCGCCGCAACAAAAACATCACTAATTACAGTCAAAAGAGTTATAGAGGAAGCAAATAGTTCCGATTTATTATACATTTTTCGCACACCAAGGCAAAACGGCAGAAGTCTTTGACGGATATCGATGAATTCATTCGTTCGGGGTTCACAATTTGTACATCACAAATAAAGAGTTACCGACGCTTGATAAAATACCATTATCGATATTATCATTTATGGATAGTTACAGTGATTAAATATTGCAAGTCTGGATATTTAATCGTGTAACTAATTAATTAAATAATTACCAAGAACATTTCTTTATTATTTTCCACTCTACCACTACCTACTTTCATAAGATAGACTCTATACCAATCCGAATGTTACCGTATAGGTACTTCTTGAATTTAAGTAAAAATTAAGGATAACATTTTTGAACACGACGGTACCTGCGCGGACGCCCCACTACTGACGCTCGGCAAGTCTCATCTTTCGTGGCACGCACTATACCACAAATATATACCTACTTAAATACAAATATAAGGCCCTGTCCGCACTGCGATTTTTCACCGCGCGATTTTTTTTCCGCAATTCTGTAACTCGTGCAACACTATAGAAGTAGCCGCACTGGCGATTAAAAATTCGGGCGGAAAAATAATCTGTGAATTGATGCAAAATGACCGCGATTTCTTTCCGCGCGAATGTTTTGTGCAATATAAACTGGTATGGGCTTGTCCGCACTGCGGAAAAAAATTCGCGCGATCCGCTCAGTCGTAAACTAAAGACGAGATTATGGAAGGAAATATATAGATATATTTTAAATCGCAGTGCGGACAGGGCCTAACACCCAGACACACACTATATATTAAGACACGAATTCTACAAATATTAGAATAGTTTTATTGAAAAAGAACCGATTTAACTTGGTCATAATCGGACTTTTGTTTTTTTATTGTTTTTTGTATAACTATAATTCCACATCTGTCAACAGGCCGACAACAAGCTGGCGGCCGCTAGGCTGATGCGTGACATTGCTGAACTGCGCTCCCGCGTCGCGCAGGTGGAAGCCAGACTTGCTAATGAACTAAAGGTAGGATTCCATATCATCATCAGCCTATTGCAGTCCACTGCTGGACATAGGCTTTTCCAGTTGTTCGCCACTTTGGGTAAACATCTGAAGGCTTTACCCATAATCTCCACGCCACAGGCGGGTTGGGTATCGCAGAGCGTAGCTTCTTGCTCCGATGACGTTGCTGTGTCATCGGCCTGTGGTATAGGGAACGTGCACATCGATGGTGCTGCCAACTGGTGTCATAAATTTGAATGTTTACACTACGTAGTGCTCCTATAGTTTGTGCACGATCCCTATTGTGTAATAATTAATGAATTAAATAAATAACCCAAGACCCTATAGCGCTATCTAGTCTCAAGCTAAGCTATGATTGCATTAAGTTCCTTCAAAGTTTCTTCTGAAGTGACTTCCATTATTTTAATCATATAGGTGGGCCAGGAAATGGTCTTACGAGTAGTGGATCTGTACCACGAATACGGCATGATAACTTTTACTAAATGGAACGAACCTGAAACCAAGCTTGAGATAGAAGGTAATCCATTTAAATACTCACAGTTATTGTTTGAGTATTTTACATAATGGTTATAGACAAAATGGCTCGAGTCTTATTTTGTTTTTTTTTATTGAAGTAGAGATTGTCTAAACTAAAATGACGCGCCCCACCTTCCTTAATTATTTGAATTAAATTTGTGAGTGCAAAACTGACTAGTCGGGTGAAGAATCCGACAACGCTCGCTCTAAGGAGCAGCGCCGTCACATTGTAAGAAACATTCAGAAGAAACAAGACGACTTCTCTACTCTGCGCGTTCACAACCAACTAAACTAGTTGGACAACAAATCCGAGAATTGCGCTGTTCCAACGTTTGAATCTAACCGTCAACTGAACAGCCAATTATAACAGAAAGTTCAGCTGTGTTGCGTTCATCTTTAAAATTTGGTTGTGCGCGTTAAAGCAGTGAGTGGTAGGGGCGTCATGTTAGATTAGATGATCTCTAGTATTCTAAGCCCCATACCGCGGGGAGCACCTGAGCGAAGATTCAATCAAGTGATTTATCCACACCTCTAACAAGTAATTCACTGTACTTATCATAATATTTTCTTTTAATACAAATTCATTACTTTTTATCTCAAGCATGAACCGTTTGTTACTACCATGCCGTATAAAGGTTTTTTAAAAATACTTAGGTATATAGCTACTTTTTATAATCACGTCTCTTTAATATTTGGAATACTTTTAGCAATATAATATAAGCAAGCAGTAGCAAAGAGCAATTCACGAATCATAAATAGAATTTTAAAAGATGTTAAAATGTTTGTTTCTTGTATACAATAATAAAAAAATATTTTGATAATTATGTTAGATATTACATAGTACCTGCCTATTTATTCATTCTTAAGTTGAATAACTTCCATTTCTCTTGTATAACGAAAAATACTTAGATTTAAGATGTTGATATGACCTTGCAAGGTTTATGTGAGGACTTTTTGTAACCACATAATGCAATAAACGATTATGATCATGATCGTGGATGTGTCAATTTTGGGACGTGGCCATTAAACGTAATAAATCCCTAAATAGGTACCATTCTCATGGTGAAAGGGGATGTCATATAATATTCGGAACACCTAAGTAGCTTCATGAATCTTGATGTTCCCAGAGGCGTCTTCGACGATACCCGTGGGATAAGATTGGGTGATCTTGTTCTACCTGGAGAGAATAGAAATTTTCCGTTCGGATGTGCATTTAAAAGTACATATATTTCCATTTTCAGCGTAAACGACAAGCCGAGTTGGATATCGTTCGACTACGAAAGGAGTTGTCTGCCACCAAGAGCTGTGTAGCGTCTCTACGTCTGCCTGGTCGGCCGCTGGGGAAACACTGTGCTAAGTTTGCCTAAGCAGGCATTTATTTTTAAATGACCTCTCATTGTCCTTTATTTGGGACAACTAGTTGTCCTTTTCTTAGGACTGTTCATAGTCCTATAAGACAATGAGCTGTCCTTTTAATAATTTTATAGGACTACTTTCTGTCCTTTATATAGGACAACACAAGTTATCTCACTGTTGGATAGTTTTATTGTATTATTTGTTTGAAAATTTGATTGTTTTTGAGCAATCTTATTTCTGTGAGGTTTTCATAGTTTAATTTGTTGAATGTTTATAAATTGACAGAGATATGACAATTAATATTTATTTTAAGATAAGGGCAAATATTTCTTTATTAAAAAATACAAATCTTTATTGCAAATGAGTTATGTAAGGAGAAACTACATATCTCTAAATATTTAATACTTTGGCCGACGAATTTGTCTAGCACATATTTTATATTATGATCACACTTATTTTAACGAAACAATATTATCGAGTAGGTAGTTAGCAGCACCCTTTTAAATTACCTACATCGTAATGTTAAATTTGCGCCGACCCCAGATAATGGGAATAGGGCAGGCAAATGATGATAATGTTAAATTTCAATTTTAATATAATAATTACTTTCATTATATTAAAAGTTCTTTTGAGATAAATATCATGGTTCTATGTGCCGAGTTTTCACTTAATTATAATAGTATTTGACGCGTTTTAAGACGTCTCTACGTCGTCATGTCAGTCAGTCATGTAAATTACTTACGTATTACGTCATACTTATACTTGCAGTATAAATAAACTTCAATTATTTCTGCTCATATCTACTATAACAAGTAATATGTGACAGGGCGGTAATAATTATAAAAATAAATGGTCAAGTGTTACAATATGTTTACAAGATGGGATAATAATTTTAGTGATTGTCCTTTAAAAAGGACAATTTATTTATAAATATTAATACTGTAAAAGGTGAGACGTTCGGGGGGACTTCTTCGCTGACGTTGCCGCCAAGGAAACTCGTGCGTGTGCGTGAGGTACGAAGAAAGACGTTTATTACGACGTGACGTAGTACAAAGTGGGTGACTCAGCAACGCGTCTTACTCAGCGTAAAAGCGCGGGCTAAGTGCGGGTACAATGGTGGGGATAAGGGGAGTCGTTAGGTTTAGGATATCCAAGACCGGTCTTAAAAAACACTTAAGAGCCGACTCAGAGTAATCCTGTACGTAGATAAAGTAATACTAATAGTAAGGGAATAGATATCTCTTGAAAGACAAATAATCACTTGTTCAGGTCCAAGTCTTATATAATCGGAGAAAAACAATGTCGGCGCGGTCTAAGTAACATACGACACCATCTAGCGACGAGTATCTGAACTAATCTTGAAATTAACAAAATTATATCTGGGGTGGTCATCATTCGAAAAATCACAACGACTGCACGATGTAACATACACACAGAGCCATCTATCGGCGCGCGGCGACACTACATGAGTGCCACTCGGTCTTTGCTTTTATACTCATAATGCCATCTATGGAGTAGTAGCGGTGTTAAATAACAAACAATATTATGGTTTGTTACAATCTCCCCCTCTGTCACTGATAGGCGTCCCGACGAAGTGACAGGACAGAAAGGTGATTTACTGTGGCGGATTCTTCCTTGGCCGACCACGTCCTCGCTTCGGCTGCGATTGTTGAGTGTCGTTATTTACAATTTTCTTAGGTCGCCCTCTTTTCTTAAAAGGTTGTACTGGTTTTACTACTGTACCTCCTACGTAAGGTTTCAAAGCAGAGCTGTGATAAACACCAAGAGCTGTGTCAGGATCTTGTGGATTCGCAATCTCGTATGAGGATGGTCCATGTCTCCTCTTAATAAGATAAGGCCCGTCTCTTCGCGGTGCGAATTTTGCGCTTAACCCTTTTGCAGCTTTGCTTATTGGGTGTGTTGTAACCATTACTAGGTCACCAACATTATAACTAGGATCACTCCTTCTACCTTGATCGATATATTCTTTTCTCTTCTCTTCTTTCATTTCTTGGACCTCCTTTACTCTTTCCATAGTAGTGGCCATTTGTAATAACTTCGGTGTAATATCAGGAACAAAATTTTCTGAGATTACAATCTCTCGGAAATCATGCCAAGTATCATCTATAGTTCTCATTTCTCTTCCAAAAGTCAAGAAGGCGGGAGAGTAGTTAGTAGAACTGCATTGTGCTGAGTTCATTGCAAATCGTACACATGGCAGTTGCTCAGGCCAGTTCTATGATTATTATCACCCAATATAATTGCCAATTGCGTTTTAAGGTCCCTATTCCTTCTTTCTACGAGATTCGTTTCGGGATGATAGACCGGTGTGAAAGCATGCTTTATCTTTAGGCAAAAAGCAAGTTGCTGCATAACGGCGCTTACAAATTGTGTACCGTTATCACTAATCATGCGTCTAGGGAACCCGAATCGTAAGAAAACTTCATTTACGAGGGTCATCGCACAGCTTTCAGCTGTAGCTGTCAAGTGAAAATAGTTCCACTCTTCTAGCAATAGAAGTCTACTTATGTACTTCAGAGGTGGAGGTGTTCGTCTTCACCCTCCCTCTGCACTATAACTGCTCCAAGCGCATAGTTACTCGCATATTATATGGCTTAGATGCTTCTTGTTCTTCCCATAAGTTGTCTTTCTTCTGTGAATTCAGAGTCGCTTCGTTCTTCTTTGGCCGCCAGATAGTAGATGTCCGACCAAACGTTATCCCCGCAGAGGTAGGTTCCTTCACTCGACAGGGAAAAGTCAGGGTTGGACGTGAAATTCCCTGGAATGAAGCCTCGAGTTGGGCGCCAATTGTAAAAGGTGAGACGTTCGGGGGGACTTCTTCGCTGACGTTGCCGCCAAGGAAACTCGTGCGTGTGCGTGAGGTACGAAGAAAGACGTTTATTACGACGTGACGTAGTACAAAGTGGGTGACTCAGCAACGCGTCTTACTCAGCGTAAAAGCGCGGGCTAAGTGCGGGTACAATGGTGGGGATAAGGGGAGTCGTTAGGTTTAGGATATCCAAGACCGGTCTTAAAAAACACTTAAGAGCCGACTCAGAGTAATCCTGTACGTAGATAAAGTAATACTAATAGTAAGGGAATAGATATCTCTTGAAAGACAAATAATCACTTGTTCAGGTCCAAGTCTTATATAATCGGAGAAAAACAATGTCGGCGCGGTCTAAGTAACATACGACACCATCTAGCGACGAGTATCTGAACTAATCTTGAAATTAACAAAATTATATCTGGGGTGGTCATCATTCGAAAAATCACAACGACTGCACGATGTAACATACACACAGAGCCATCTATCGGCGCGCGGCGACACTACATGAGTGCCACTCGGTCTTTGCTTTTATACTCATAATGCCATCTATGGAGTAGTAGCGGTGTTAAATAACAAACAATATTATGGTTTGTTACAATACTAATAAAATTTATAAACTCATGAAATAAAAGTAACAACGACATAAATATTTTTTGTTACATCATGTTGATAATACACTAATATTAAAAAATATATTGATAACACAATGCTAATAACATATTATGTCCTACTAAACAATGATAATTTTAGTAATCGTTCTTGCAGAAGGACAATTTTATTTATAAATCTATAAAAAATATATAATATAATAATCATTAAAATAATAAATATTTGAAAATAAAAGAAATCAGCTATGTAATATCAACTACATACGGTAGAATAAAGATACTTATAATTGTAATTAATAAAGGTACCTACACTAGTAGACAACTAAACGTTTGAATAGTATCCGATAGGATATTAATTTTTACCAAGTCTTATAGTTTAATAATGTTCATGATAGTTTTAAAATGTCTAAAATTGTTTTCTGATATTATATTAGACTTTAAGAACCAAAAGAAATTATTTTAATTATAGATCAGCGATTAAAATGGCTTTCGTTTCATTTCCACGTCAGTTTGAATTTATCTCGATAAAATATTATACATACAGACGAATTGAGAACCTCCTCCTTTTTTCGAAGTCGGTTAATTAGAATATAAATATTCTTTAAATTATTAGAATGTCCTACAAAAAGTACAAAACAAATTGATGCAACATAATATTATGTTTAGGATGGTAAAGAAAAGTCAGGTTTAAAATAAAATATAAAAATATAATGTAATTTATTACCTTACAAAATTTATTTACAATAATAAAAATGCTATAAAATGGTATATATTGTATTCAGTTTGGAGTAAAATTACGTTATCTATGAAAAATATTCATACAATTGCGTTTTGTGCACTTTTTGTAACTTGCTAATATTTCTAAGTGAATTATTTAACGCAGTATATTTACATTTTTCATTAATTTGAAGATATTGTATTTGCCTCCAAACCAAATACTGTTTTAATAATTGCATAGGTATTTTTCGCTTAAGTGAACCATACTATCCAAATTTTAATGATGTTGATTAATAAATAAAATTTGTGGAAACATTGTAAAAAAGCGAACATTTTCGATTACAGGACATCATAAAACAAACTTTGTAGGCATCCAAGTCTGTGCACTAAAAAAAAAACAAACATTCCGACGCCATTTTTCGCCAGCTCGCCATTTTTTACAAGCTGCGCTTTTCCCGCGTAATCCCACGCGTTTTGACATCACGTTTCGTCCTAGCAAACTTGGGTGCGCCAACCAAATAATAATTGAAACTGTAATGATCTTTGTGCATCTGTACGTGTCTGTCCAGCATCTCTTTCGTCTTCATTTCCTTTTTACAGAACGGACATATGTTTTTGCCATGTTGACACTTCATATGTTCGGCCAAATGTTCGGCCGTTACATATTTTTTCGGACAGATGGCGCATTTGTATTTGGGTACGTTTCGTGATCGCACGGAACCGTCTTGCTGCCTTTTGACTTGAGACGAGTTTTTAGACAGACTCTGTTGCCTGAAAAATAAATATTTATTTTCATCATCAGTACAACATATACCTAAATATTGCGCCGGCCCCAGATAACGGGAACATCGCAGTACGCAGTACTATCGCAGTCCACTGCTGAACATAGGCCTCTCCAGTTGTTCGTCACTTTGGGCAAACATCTGGAGAATTTGCCCATAATCACTACACTGGGCAGGCGGGTTGGATATCGCAGAGCATAGCTCCTCACTCCGGTAATGCTGCTGCCCTACATTGGCCTATATTCAGCTACGCCTTCCATCGTGATGGTTATACCGCGACCAGTCGCTTGCCAGAGTCTCCTTTGTTATTCAGCTGGATGCACTAAGTGCTATGCTACTACCGAGTAGTTTTTGTTAAAATAAATATTTACATATTTCCCTCAGGCCAGATGGAGTGACGATTTGTGCAGGACGGCTTGGAAGTGCTGGATGCGAGGGGCCCGGGACCGATCGAAGTGGCGAGCATTGGGAGAGGTCTATGTCCAGCAGTGGACTGATGTGGGCAGATGATGATGATGATATTGCTTCTTCCTTAAATGGTCATCTATGGTAAGGTCATTTAAGTCATGGTAAGGACTTGGAAGAACTGCTGGCAGTGGCTGGATGATGGCAAAGGCGGGGAAGAAAGAAATGTGGTACAAATTAAAGGAGGATAGATAAATGTGGCGCGAATAAAGGAGGCCTACGTTCAGCAGAGTCGAATCGAATAGTCTATTTACCTGTTTTTGCCCATTACATCGGGTTTGTTGTAGATACCCACGTGTGCCTTCATCATCACGTTTGTTCTTGTTTCATTGGATTTTCTAGACATACCGATATCAATTTGATTCTTCTTACATCTGAAAACGTCATTAAACTTGCATAATATTAATTTTCATTTCATAACACCTACTTTCATTCAAACTTTGGTCACAACGGCCTTTTCAGGGCGCCTTGAGGAAGAGACCAGAGTTTGATAGTGGGTATTTCCCGTCTCACTTCCATCATTCTGAGGCGGTGATGAGTCCCACATACCCCATCCGTTCTCTCGAGCGGCGGGGTATGGTATTTAGCTACGCCTTCAATCGTGATGGGTATACCGCCCACCAGTCGGTTGCCAGAACCACAGATTAATAAATAGTTACCAGAACCTTGTTCGTTATTCATCAGGATGCCTCACGGGCAGATGAGAGTGGCTTGGAGCGAAAAGATGATAGGTAGGTCGCTCCCTTACATCCCTTAGGTAGTATGTAAGTAGTTAAAAAATCAGCAATAAAAATATTATTCCAACCGTGAACAAATGAAATCCTTCCCGCCATTATAAGGCACTATCATCGGATATTTCTGCTTGCACACCCTGCACAGAATATTTGTCCTTCTGCTGTTAGTGTTAGAGTTCGAAGTCAGTTTGCGCTCGTTCAATCTCCGCTTCTTCTTGTTAGGCACCATCTTGGATTTCAACAGCTCTATTATGTTCTTGTTGTCTATGGATTTTTCTTCGTCGCTCTTTTGAATTTTCGACGTTGTCTGTGCCAGCGAGTCTGTGTGATTTGATGAACCTGCACGAAATATTGGTGTTTGTAAATTTTAATATAGCAATATTTAAGCAAGAAATAAAGACAGATAAATGTACACAAAGCCATCTCTCTTTTGAAATACGCTGTTATAACATGGGGACATATCCCCAAACAGTTTTCAACCAATTATGTGTGCATAGAGTTGATTAGGTAGCTATCCATCTAACCATAGAGCTTATATATTGGGATAACCTGGCACCACACTACCGTCACCCCCATTTTAAAACCCCCGAAGAAATCATTCCCTAGGTGTAGGTATCTTAGAGGCTAAATCGACTTTGATCAAATTTAATACGCTCAACTAAAAGACCTTTAAAGAAAATGACTTCACCCGTTCGGGAGTTATGCCACAGACAGACAAACTTATAACACTCCTCTTTTTGCGTCGGAGGTTAAAACCTCTATAGGTCATTTAATCTTCCACTTACTCGGTGGTTTATCAAACGCGGCGTGCACCAAAGCCTTGAACCG
Organism: Conogethes punctiferalis; assembly: GCA_031163375.1. Classification (NCBI taxonomy): domain Eukaryota; kingdom Metazoa; phylum Arthropoda; class Insecta; order Lepidoptera; family Crambidae; genus Conogethes; species Conogethes punctiferalis. The sequence goes on along the minus strand of CM062105.1, from coordinate 7,593,255 downwards.
CTCTGTACTCCTCAGCTGCCGGACACACCACTCGCAAATGAGGCAATCAGACGGAGATACCTGCCCAAAGAGAAGAGAGTACCTATAGTTCGCGATCGTTGGGATGCAAGGGTACCACCTATTTGTCGCTCCAAACCACCGTCACATGCCCGTGGTGCATCCTGCTGAATAACAAACAAAGCTCTGGCAAACCACTGGTGACGGTTTAACCATCACATTGAAGGCGTACCTAAACACCACAGGCCGATGACGGGCAGCAGCGACCCCGGAGCGAGGAGCTACTACGATCGCCAACACGCCTGCCCAGTGTGGCGATTGTGGGTAAAGCTGCTTGCCAAAAATAAGTAGTGAACAACTGGAGAGGCCTATGTCCGGCAGCGAACTGCGATAGGCTGAGGCATCATCAGATGAAGCAGTGGTCCATTACCCTGACTCCGAAGCAGTCGTAGAGTAGCTGGTCGTAGCGCTCCTCCACCCCCTCCCAGACGTAGGTGTCTCCGAAGGCTCGTAAGCTCGTGTCGCCGCCGCAGAGCCGGCAGCAGCGGCCTGCGGCTGCACCATCTCCTGACGCGTGGAGGTTCACGTTATCCTGGTGGTACGAAGTAGAAAACATTACTCTCCTTTTTTCGGCAGTCGGGTACTATACTTACACGGGAAATTCTCGATATGAGTTGCAGGCATCACATATGCTAGTCTGCCGCCTCTTCCAAAAAAAAAATAGCTTTAAAATGAAACAGCTTATTCGCATATAAAGGTAAAATATTGACATCAAAACAGCATAATTTATGAATACCCCAAGACACGAGGGACCCAAATTCATCATCATCATCCTAGCCTTTTTCCCGATTGTCTCAGGGTCGGCTTCCCAAACTGAGAGATTTGGCGAGAGCTAAGCTTTTACACAGAGCGACTGCCATCAGACCTCCGCAACACTTATTTTGACCCCACGAGGGACCCAAATTATTTTACATAAATATTTCGCCCACCCTGTATAAAAGCGAAATACGTCTCAATGATGAAATCGTAGAAACTAGCACCTATAAATTTGAATTTCGGCAGGTTCGTTATTCTTATGGAAACTTACTGTACTAAATATTTTATGAAACTTTCCTTTTGTCCACAAAACATTCATTTTATCAATAAATATAGATAGAAACTAAATTATTCAAAAACCAAAATTGTACTTTTCAAGACCCTCGTAATTTTGACGAAATATGTCAACAGTTTATGATCGTAATCTCAATCTGTGGCTATTTGTTACAAGTAAATTTGAAAAAAGGTTCCATATCATAAAATAATGTAATATTTGATTTAGATAAACTCTTAATCGAATATTTTTACAGTTTTGGTTTTCTAATTCCAAAGCTATGAATTTGTATAAAATTAGAAAGAAACAAACTGTCTTGTCACTGTCATGTCATCGATGTTGTGATTGTGACGATTTCCCTTTGCATTTATTTGTAGAATAATTCACTTTCCGTTCTTCATTTTATTAAACGCAGTGATATTTCGTTGTAATAATATGATACGTCATTATTTTTAGTGTAGTGGATATTAAAAACATTCAGAAATCAACATACTCCATCAAAAACAAAACCCATTGTTTCCTACCTCAAAAACCTAAGAAAACCCCATAAAAATGGGTGGAAAAGCGGAAAAAGGCACTCCTAAGTACATAGCGAACAAGATCAAAGCTAAAGGCTTGCAGAAACTGCGCTGGTACTGCCAGATGTGTCAAAAACAGTGTCGCGATGAGAATGGTTTTAAATGCCACACGATGTCCGAATCTCACCAGAGACAGTTGTTGCTTTTTGCTGACAACGCTTCTAAGTACATAGACGACTTCTCTAAGGAGTTCGCTGATGGTTACGTGGAGCTGCTCAGTCGTCAGTTCGGTACGAAGCGGGTGAATGCAAATAAAGTTTACCAGGAATATATTTCTAACAGGTGACGTATTTCTCGTGTTGTAATAGAGTAGAAACCCGATTATTATTCTTTGGCTGCCTCGGTGGCTCAATTGGTAGTGACCTCTGCCTTCTGAGCCCAGGGTTGTGGGTTTGATCCCCACACAGTACAAATATTTGTGTGCATGAACATGTCTGTTTGTATTGGTCTGGGTGTTTTCTATCTTAACTAATATTATAAAGCTGAAGAGTTTGTTTGTTTGTTTGTATGTTTGTTTGTTTGTTTGTTTGAACGCGCTAATCTCAGGAACTACTGGTCCGAATTGAAAAATTCTTTTTGTGTTGAATAGACCATTTATCGAGGAAGGCTTTAGGCTATATAACATCACGCTGCAACTATTAGGAGCGAAGATATAACGGAAAATGTATGTTCGCGCGCAAGGTGAGCGCGGAGTGTTAGTCAACGCGGGGGGCGGGGGGAAACGATCGGCGACCGCGATGCCCCGCGCTGTCCCGCACCGCCCCCTCTCAGCCGCCTGGAGCACTGGGACGCCGGGAAGCGGAGTCGACGACGGAACTCGGACGCAGACGCAGCTGCCACGCGCTCCGAATATAATCCCTCCACAATTATCAAAGTTTCAATGTAAAAACAAAGGGGAAAACTATTCCACGCGGACGAAGTCGCGAGCACAACTAGTGTATAATATGTACTTATTTACAAAAAAAAAATGTATCTAAGTAAGTTCATCAGTTGTCTAGTACCCATAGTACAACCTTCGGCTTGGTTTGGGGCTAGATGGCACTGAGTGGCCCAGCGTGGCATGTCTTGGGTTATTTATTTATTTATTATTTATTTATTCAGATAAAATGCAACTACAGATATTTATTTGTTACATAATACTGACTCTAAATGGTAAGTGCTAAAAAATTTAAGTTTACATAAATATGTATATTATTATGTATTTATTATATTGACAAAGTGCTAAAATAACATCTTAAAGAATAAACCTTTTTATATCATTTTTGTATACCTTCCGTCTTGTCAATGGTCTGACTTGTTTTCATCCATTGTTCATGGCATTATAATATTTTTTTACGTTAACTTTCCAGAGACCATCTCCACATGAACGCAACGCAATGGGAGACGCTAACGGAGTTTGTCAAGTGGCTCGGCCGGGAGGGCAAGTGTGTGGTAGACGAGACGGAGAAGGGCTGGTTCGTAGCGTACATAGACAGGGACCCAGCAGCGGTTGCAGCGCAGGAGGCTAAAGCAAAGAAGGAGAAGATGGATAAAGATGATCAGGTAAATCAGATGCTATTCTCAGTTGTAAGGGATGTGGGATGTAAGAGAGCGACCTATCACCTTTTCGCTCCAAGCCATCCTCACCTGCCCGTGGTGCATCCTGCCGAACAACAAACGAGGCTCTGGCAAACCGACTGGTGGCGGTAAAACCATCACGATAGAAGTCGTAGCTAAATACCACAGGCCGATGACGGGCAGCAGCGTCACCGGAGCAAGAAGCTACGCCCTGCGATCGCCAACCCGCCTGCCCAGCGTGGCGATTATGGGTATATCCTCCAGAAGTTTGCCCTAGGTGGCGAACAACTGGAGAGGCCTATGTCCAGCAGTGGACTGCAATAGGCTGATGATGATGATGATTACTCAGTTAGCGATTTCATGACAGACAATTCTCTGAAATAACAACATTGTATAATGAGATATCCAACTTTAGAACATAATCATAACATCCAACCAACATATACACACATAAGCGCCATCTACAATGTTCAATACTGCAACACCCTATCCGGGTCATGTGATTTACTTTTAAGGCCTTAGCTGTAAATCCTTCTATGTATGTTACATTTGCAATAATTAAATAAATAAAGTGGCGCGCACCAAAAGGTTTAGTTCCTCGTTCCTGCCCCGTGCCATTAAGTCATGGAATGCCTATCCAGCTCATGTGTTTCCTTCCTCTTACAATCCTGGGTTCTTTAGGCGGAGCGTGAAACGGCATCTCAGTGGGCCTTCAGGGTGAGGGCGACAAGCGCAATGGGTTTGTTCTATTGTGCCTGTCGACCTAAATATTGGACCTCACGACTGCTTACCATCAGGTGGAGTGAGGTCATCCTGAAAGCTCTTCATAAAATATCTCTCTTCTTCTCATTTTAAATGTGCAAAAGAGATGAAACGACTGTCACGGTGACAAAGTCACCAGTGCACGCCTAGGGTAATAAGCTAACGAAACTTGGATGTTTTCTGTAGTTGATGATGATGATGTTGTCCATAGGAGCGCATGCTGGAGTTCATCCAGAAACAAGTGGAGCGAGGCAAGCGGCAGGGAACCAGCGAGGAGCCCTCATACACCGAGTTCAAGAGGGAGAGCAGCCAGGAGCGCGTCACACTCAGCTTGAACCTGAAGAGGAAGAACGAAGGTATGCAGTTGGATTTGTAGGGTTCCATCAGGGGCGGATCGTGAATAATAATCATAATCATTTATTCCATTACTACTTGCTGTGCCGGCGGCGTCGCACGCGTGGATATCGGGTTTCAAAAATAATGGACTTCCATAAAATGGTACCTAAATTTTAAGTTAGACCCCTAACAATATATTGGTGAAAACCGCGTTTAATTCCATGCAGTAGTTTTCGCGTGATGTGCGATCAAACATACAGATAAAAAGATGTATGTATGTATGTTTGTCCGCGATTATCTCGCGTTTGGCTAAAGCTATTTGGATGCGGTTTTCAGAAAAGTATTTGTTACATTCAGGAGATGGTTTTAGTCCGACTAAAAAAAAGAGTTTCTGAGTTTGAACCATAAGTATGTATGTATGTATGAAGGTTTTTATTTTAACCAAATTCAAATGTTAAATTTTAAAATTCTAATTTATAATATTATTTACAGACAGGAAACCGGATTCCCTCCCTCCATTCGCCCTCAAGCCCTCCAAGAGCAAAGAGGACAAAGAGGCAAAAGAGGCATCGTCGAGTAAGAAGATGAAGAGTGAGGACAAGAGGTCTGCCCTCGACGAACTCATGGATATGGAGGAACGGGCGAAAGAGAAGGCAAATAGGTGAGTAGGGGGGATGCCAAGTGAAGAGGGGAATAGCGAAACTTCGCTCGGATAGGCTATTATGGCTAAAAATTGTAATTAGTCCGTCTTTTATCTTATTCAAAAATGATAGACACGTATTTTTCCTTTTTTCATTCAAACAAACAATAGCAAAGATACAAGGCATCAAAAGTTAGGAGTGGGAGTCTTTGACGTCACACGCTCCCGTAAAAATGCCTCACCGAGTGACGTCACGCGTAAACGGACTAATTACAATTTTTAGCCATAATAGCCTATTGTTTGGCTGTTGTTATTCCTTTAATAAATAAATAAATAAGTTAATCAATTACCTAGGAAATTGATCAACTTACGTTTCTTGCTATTTTCCTGTGTCATATTCGTTTTGAACTCCCATTCACAATAACACTTTCATTTCAGAAAAGACTACTGGCTCACCGAAGGGATTGTAGTGAAAATAGTGACCAAGTCCCTCGGAGACAAGTTTTACAAGAAGAAAGCCGTTGTGGAAGCTGTGGTGGACAAGTATGGGGCACATGTGAAGCTGGTCGATGAAAGGGTGAAGTTGAAGCTGGATCAGGTGAGATGGCAGTTTGTTTATTTATGTTATGAAAAAAGTTATTTTATATTATATTATATGAGCTATATTGTATTATATTTACTTTATAATATGTTTTATTTAAGTATTTTTATTGCTGTTTAATTTTATCCAACGTTGCAGCACGCTACCTACATCTATTTCTGCTTAGCCCAATGGTTGACTGGTAGAAAATGCCTATGCGGCATTAAGTCCGCCTTTTGTACACTATTTCTATTGTGCAATAAAGTTTAAATAAATAAATAAGTTGCTATATCCCCCAGTGGGGGACAACCCTACTAAAATAGTCTCGTTGGGCCCTAGTGATGAATAGAATCCAATAAAGTTGTATTTGTGTTCATAAAATACACACATTTGAAATAAATCTTGCATAAATAAATTTGAGGCGGATGGATGAGCAATTAAAACACTTGGATGTTATCCGCACTCAATAAAAATATAATAATAGAAATGAAAAGATTTTCGCATTAGCACAATGACAGCCGAAGAAAAAAGTAATGTTTTTCTAAACAGTTGACGGCTGCAGTAAATAGGTTTAACTACCAAGGAGGTAGCCATAAATTTTTAAAGCATTTTTTATTATAATCTTAACTAATATTATAAAGCTGAAGAGTTTGTTTGTTTGTTTCTTTGTTTGTTTGTTTGAATGTGCTAATCTCAGGAACTAATGGACCGAATTGAAAAATTCTTTTTGTGTTGAATAGACCATTTATCGAGGAAGGGTATATAACATCACGATGCAACTATTAGGAGCGAAGAAATAATGGAAAATGTAAAAAAAAACGGGGAAAAAATAACTATTCCACGCGGACGAAGTCGCGAGCACAGCTAGTTTTAAATAATCCTTAATTTAATTTATAGTGAAAAAATTCAACACAAATACATACAATAGTGGGGGACAACGGAACTTTTTTGGTTTCGATGTCCTCCAGGGCCCAACGGGAAGATTTCAATGCCAGATGAGGTCAATTCTGTACATGAAACAATATATATTTTAATAATAACTACCAGGGGGTGATTAGTGATCGATTTTTGGCATCAAGCCAAAAATGCAATCAGTAAAATTTTTGTCTGTCTGTCTGTATGTTCGTTATAGAAAAAAAAGTAGATACTGGACGGATTTTAACGAAACTTGGTACGATTATTCTTCATACTCCTGGGCAGGTTATAGGATACATTTCATCACGCTACAATCAACAGGAGCAGAGCAGTGACGGGAAGTGTTGGGAAAACGGGAGAAATTTTTATCTGTTTGTTTTATCGCGCATCACGCGAAAACTACTGCATGGATTTAAATGCGGTTTTCACCAATGTATTGCTAGAGGTCTAACTTAAAATTTAGGTACCATTTTATGGAAGTTCGTTATTTTTGAAACCCTATATCCACGCGTGCGACGCCGCCGGCGCAGCTAGTATTTTAATAATAACTATCAGGGGGTGATTAGTGATCGAGAATTCGATACTGATGCCAAAAATGCAATCAATCAAATTTTTGTCTATCTGTTGTCTGTCTGAGGCGGTTTTCACCAATACATTGCTAGAGGTGTAACTGAAAATTTAGGCACCATTTTATGGAAGTCCATTATTTTTGAAACTCGATATTCATGTGTGCAACGTCGCACAGCTGGTCAGGAATAATACTAGGAAAAGAACTAAAAGAGAGGTGGTAGGGCATAGCGAATCTTCGCTCGAATTGAGCTGCCCGTCCGGGGAAGGCCCTCCACCCTAAAGAATACCACAGCCAAATGACCTCCGGGTCGTGTTTCTGCCGGTGAGTAGGGTTTCCGGAGCTCGTGGCGGGTTAGGGTTGAGCCGGCATGGCAGTGGCAACTGACAGGTAACTGACCAGTTACTTGCCAGTCGTCACGGCGACTTGGGCTTCTCTTTCGCTTTCCATCAGGCGTAGGGAAGCCGTTATGTCAAGCTACTATCATCATCATCAGCCTGTAGACGTCCACTGCTGGACATAGGCCTCCCCCAATGACCTCCACATGGTCCGGTCCGGTGGAGCTACTATAAAAAAAACTATGATGAATTTTTATGTCATGATATTTGTTCCAGAACCACTTGGAAACGGTTATCCCTTCTCCAGGGAGGGCCGTGCGTTTCGTCAACGGCGCATACCGCGGGCTGCAGGGAGTTCTCAAAGACATTGACACAGACAACTTCTGCTGCCAGGTCGAGGTAAGAATACTCACTAAATAGTCACCTCGTTCTCTAAATCAAAAATCACTATTACAATCGTATTATCAAAAAGTGGAATTCTCCTAGTGGAGTGAAATGCGACTAAATATAAATCTTAACTAATATTATAAAGCTGAAGAGTTTGTTTGTTTGAACGCGCTAATCTCAGGAACTACTGGTCCGAATTGAAAAATTCTTTTTGTGTTGAATAGATCATTTATCGAGGAAGGCTTTAGGCTATATAACATCACGCTGCAACTATTAGGAGCGAAGAAATTATGGAAAATGTAAAAAAAAACGGGGGAAAATGACTATTCCACGCGGACGAAGTCGCGAGCACAGCTAGTATATAATAAAACTTACATTCCAAACTTATGTCGGCACACGTGTTTCCTCCTTCTTACAGCATGGGATCCTTTAAACGGAGCGTGAAGAAGCATCTCGCGGGCTGTGGTAACTGACTGGAAACTAAGGTTTCCCGCCCGTTGTCAGAGCGATTTGGGCTCCCTTTTAGCTTTCCATCAGGCGAAAGGAAGCCACTATGCTGAACCAATATAAAAAAAATAATAATAATAATCTCTTCTCATACGGAATAAGGGCACTTATACATACCTACAGTTGAAAACAGGAAAAAAATTAAAGACATTAGGTACCTGTATTACTTTTTCTTAACATGTCCCGGTCGGAATCCGCAATTATGGCTACCCTAGTTTAGTTAAAGTTTAAAAAAAAAACAGTTGAATGTGTTTAAGGGTAAAATAGGCTTGTTTAAAAAAAAATAATTAGTCCCGTCTTTTAGCTTATTCAAAAATAAAAGACACGTATTTTTTCATTTGTAAATTAGACCAAAAATGACAAAGATATAGCCCGTTAAAATTACGCATGACGTCACAGAGTGGGAATTTTTTCGCCACTGAGTGTCGTCAAAGACCCCCACTCCTACATTTTGATGCCTTTGTTAAATTGTTTTTAATGAAAAAAGGAAAAATACGTGTCCAATATATTTTTATAATCTAAAATACGGACTAAATATAATGTAATTATTTTGACCCTGGAAACATTCCTATTACCTACATTTTTTTATAGTGGCTCGACATAATGGCTTCCCTACGCCTGATGGAAAGCGAAAGGGAAGCGCAAGTCGCTGTGACAACGGGCAAGTAACTGGTCAGTTACCTGTCAGTTGCCACCGCCATGCCGGCCCAACCCTAACCCCCCACGAGCTCTGAAAACCCTACTCACCGGCAGAAACACGACCCAGAGGTCATTTGACTGTATTTCGGTATTCTATAGGGTGGAGGTCCTTCCCCGGACGGGCGGCTCAATTCGAGTAAAAATTGGCTATGCCTCTCTTAAAAACATGTAAGGATTAAAAGCGTTTCCTCGATTGTTCCAGATATCCTCAGGCCCGCTGACCGGGCGAGTCGTGAAGGGCGTCCAGTATGAAGACATAAGCAAATTAGCTTCGTGATACACATCGTACCTTTTATACTTGTATTATAATGTGAATTAGATTAAATGTACAATTTATTTTTAGGTATTTGTGTGTTTTATTTAAATATAAATCCGTCTGGCCTGTAATATTGTATGGATCGGAGTGCTGGGGCCCGACTACAGAAAACAAAAACGATCGTTCGTTAAACGGATCGCGTATTTTTGCCCGATAAATCCCTCTCATTTGTCCCTCCCGTGTTAATATACGAACTAAAATTCGTCAACGTCGATTTTCAACAATTTAATTGATATAGTAGAACACGGGAGGGATAAATGAGAGGGATTTATGGGGCAAAAATCGCGATCCGTTCAACGAACGATCGTTTTCGTTTTCTGTAGTAGGGCCCCTGGCCCATTAAGAAGACGGATGAAAGAAGAATGCATGGCGCAGAGTTAAGAAGAATGTGTGGAGTAACAAGAATGGATAGGATAAGGAATGAGTACATTAGAGGAAGTATGAAAGTGACACCAGTGACAGAGAAGTTGAAAGGCAACCGTCTGTCTTAGTATGAACATGTAATGAGAGATTAAGAAATACTTTTTATTTATTCAAATTATAGAATAGAAAATATTTTATTCAGCGCACATTAAAAAATACAAGGGTGTACTAAATCTAAGTAAAGTAACTTAAAACTAAGCTACAGTGCTATACAATGTGCAGCCAAATTGGTATCCACTCAGTGAATGTCAAGGCATGACATAAAGACTGCCAAGACGCTGATTATAGTTTTAATATGATTCAAACGTAGTCGTACTATATCGTATTAAAATGTGGTGTATACTAATTAAGACTACGACGTGCGTTTTAATAACTGAGCTGTGGTCCCGCCATTTTGACGTCAAAGTGGCGGTGCCACTTACTGGTACCTACGAAATTTTGATAATTTTTGGAATGTAGAATTTTTCTGTGAAAATATGAATTTACAAATTCTGTATTAAATCTTTTCAATATTATATTCGAAAAACCTGGCGTGGCCTCGCCATCTTGATGACTGACTCGGTGGCTCAATTGGTAGTGACCCCTGCCTTCTGAACCAAGGGTCGTGGGTTCGATTCCCACCCGGGACAAACATTCGTGTGATGAACATTTGTGTTTGTTCCGTGTCTGGGTGTTTATATTTGTAGTACCTTCGTTGTTCCGATACCCATAACATTACTTTGAGGTCGGAGCAATGTACCTATGTGATGTTGTCTGATATTTATTTATTTATATTCACGATCTCTGTGCAGTACCATTTGTGCCTAAAGGGTCTGTGTCCAGTACAAACAGCCATACAGTTCATCAGTCATATTCCTTCCTAATGTCATTAAAGAGTAGGTAGGTACCTAACGAGGATCTTTTGTGGCACGTGGCCAAAGAAATTGGAAACTAACGTCGCCCGAAATACAAAATGTCTCGACTCTTGTTTTCATGTCAAAGATCCTATCTATCCTATATTATAGGCAAGTGTGTCAGTTTGTTGCTTACAGACCTAAAACTATGCACCAATGTACAGTTAAAATCTCTCGCGCCTTGCACGCGGGTGTGCAGTCAATGTAAACAGATTCCCGCATGCGGGCACTATAGAATGTAATATATATCGCACTCCGCATGCAGGCGTCAACTGTTGTACCTGCCCGCATGCATGCGGGCGTAAACTAACAATTAATATGGATATACTTCCCCGCATGCGGGCGCCGACGACCAATGAAAAATGCGCCTTAAGTAATGCATGACAATGAAAGGAATTATATGAAAATAAAAGAGAAGACTGGTGTTTTTTAACGTTTTTATATTACAATTAGGTAAGTTTATTCGCTCTCCTGGCTGCGCAGGCGCGCGGCGGCGTTGGTCACGCGTACGCTGATTTGCTGCGCGCGCTCCACGATCGCCTTGCGCTTCTTGGAGGAGACGCCGTGAGCGATCTCTGCGCAGTATTTCCTGTTCTGCATCATGAGGATCTCGAGCTCGCGGACATTGTGTACTAGTACCTGAAATTATAATTGGCGGTTATAGTTGATACTTTAAATAGAGGATGTAAGGGAGCGACCTATCATCTTTTCGCTCCAAGCCAATCTCTCACCTGCCCGTGGTGCATCCTGCCGAATACCAAACGAGGCGCTGGCAACCGACGGGTGGCGGTATAACCGTCACGATTGAAGGCGTAACTAAATACTACAGGCCGATGACGGGCAGCAGCGTCACCGGAGCGAAAAGCTATGCACTGCGATCGCCAACCCGCCTGCCCAGCGTGGCGATTATTTGTATATCCTCCAGATGTTTGCCCTAAGTGGCGAACAACTGGAGAGGCCTATGTCCAGCAGTGGACTGCAATAGGCTGATGATGATGATGATAGAGCATGTAAGGAAACGATCTCGGCAATCTATTTTGATTTAATCTTTATTGCACATTAAAAAATTCTACAAAAGGCGGACTTAAATGCCGCGTAGGCATTCTACCAGTCAACCATTGGGATAAGCAGAACCAGTTAAAAGGTAATGTGCTATAAATATTTATCTATTTATCATTTATTCGTTGCAAGCTGGACCACACCTGACATTGGTGCATCCTGTCGATAATTAGTCCATCTTTTAGACTGTTCAAAAATAAAAGACACATATTTATTCATTTGTAAATTAGACCAAATGAAATGACATGAACGTCAAAAGACGGACTAATTACAATTTTTAGCCATAATAGCCTATTATATTTGCTTAATTGACTGGAGTGGGAATCAAACATCAAATTTACTAGTAACATATAGAGATTTGTTCACCCAATTTTAGTCCCTGTGGCAAAATGTATCGACACAGGGGTGGAGTAGGCGGTATAATCTATCCTCCGATTCTTAGCATTGGTCTCATGGGGAGACAATGACTGCCTCAGAGGAGAATAAATAAATAAAGAACCCAAGACATGCACATGCTTGTGGTTTTAGTAATAAATAGTAACTCATCAAAGTCTAATACAGACATAATTCAAAGGTTCCAATCCAAGACTTTACGCATGATTGCTGACGCTCCTTGGTACTTTACGAACGATCGTCTCCACAAAGAACTGAACGTCAAAACTGTCAAGCAGGAAATAACTCAGTCAGTCAAAAAATACAGGTCCAAACTACGAGAACATCCCAGTAGGCTAGCATCGAACCTCGTTGCCACTGACGACTGCATACGGCGGCTCAAGAGAAAGACTCCGCTTAGCCTGAACAGGGAATAACGTCAAATCCAATGTGTGGATGGATCACCGGATGCACACGCTCTAAAGCCCAATTGAACCCAGAAACATCCAGATAAATGGCTCACGAAAAGCCAGAATACTGGACAAGAATGCATTAAAAAAAAAACAAATAGTAACTGACCAGTTAGTTACTTGCCCGTTGTCACAGCAACTTGATTATTCAGTGAACTTCGGGGTGAAATACTTATTGATTCCGTGTGGGAATGCCTGTTCCCGCTGTTACGGGGAACGGGATAGCTAAGATATGTGTCTTTGTATGTTTACAAAGGACCTCTTTAACACGAAAATTCTGTGTTTCGTTAATAAATGACTGTTAAACCTCTCGGCGTTCAGAAACAATAAATGAAATCATTTATTTCTGTAAATATTTCATGGGGCTTTATCAATTGTCTAGAACCCATAGTTCAACCTTCGGCTTCGTTTGGGGCTAGGTAGTTCTGTGTGGCCCAGCGTGGCATGTCTTGGGTTATTTATTTATTTACTAAATCGTTCAACGCTCACCTTACGGAAGCCATTGGGTAGCATGTGACGGGTCTTCTTGTTTGATCCGTAACCAATGTTGGGCATCAGGTACTGGCCCTTGAAACGCCTGCGCACTCTGTTGTCGATACCTGAAAGATTTCAACGTAAAAATGTTTAGTTGATGAACTCAGCGGTATTTGTGCGAGGCGTGGAAGATACATGTCAAAGGCCTATAATAGGAAATTCAATCAATAAATCGCAGTGGGTCTTCTTTTTTTTGTACACAGGTAAATGCTACTACACATTGGCTCGAGGGCTCAAATGGTAGTGACCTCTGCCTTCTGAGCCAAGGGTTGTGGGTTCAATCCCCACACATTACAAACATTTGTGTGCATGAACATGTCTGTTTGTATTGATCTGGGTGTTTTCTATGTATAATATGTATTTATTTACAAAAAAAATGTATCTGAGTAAGTTTATCAGTTGTCTAGTACCCATAGTACAAGCTTCGGCTTAGTTTGGAGCTAGATGGCACTGTGTGGCCCAGTGTGGCAGGTCTTGGGTTATTTATAATTATTTATTTCCAAACTAAGACACCTATAGGATGAGATGAGGTTATATTTTGTAATCTAGATGTCACTTCACAAGTACATATTTCAAAAAATATACCAGTATTTGACCATATTTTGATCTTATTTGATAGGTCAGCTTCAAATAAGTCCCTGCCTTGTAGATTTTTGACAGTATCAATGTTTTTGAATACCACAATACAAAGTGATCATGCATTTTGGGATCAAATCAATGTAATGATGATGAATAATATTGTCATGAGAGTTAAAGTTCTAGTTGGTACTTTATAAGTTAAAACTTTGTGACTGAAGAACACATGTTGACATTTAAGAAACAAATTAGTCTTATATAATTAACAAATTTAAGCCTAGTATTCACTGGAATGTTTCGAGGCCTTAGATAAGGCTTACCATGAAAGAAAATCCGAATTTGTAGATAACAAATATGTTTCTACTGCTATGACCAAATAGCTATATTAGCTATACGGAATAGGGTTCAGTAGAATTGCTTTTGCAAGGTAACAAATTGTAATTATCATATTAAAGATGTATAACACAGAGTGCCCTTGCATTTGTTTGATTTTCAAGCATTTTATCACAAATGTGTATGGACCATACTTCCGACATAACCTATAAATGTTACTTGAATTTTTGTAAATAAACTAATATTTAAACGAAAATACTGTAAAACGTTTGTGAAAAATGCTTGATTTATAGCAGATAAACACGGTAATCAAAGAAATAAATCACAAATTTGAAATGTATTTCCGAAATGTTCTGAAGGTAAAGGAGATAGAATTCTTACCTCTGGGTTTACGCCAGTTACGCTTAAGTTTGTCATAGCGATCCGATTGATGGCGGATAAACCTTTTCGTCCTCTTTTTGACGATTGTCGGCCTGTATACTGGTCTGATAGCCATTTTGGTTGTTTCTTTGAGAAACGCGGCAGTGAACCACGCGGTGACACGGCCGCACGAAAAGGAAAAAGGAATAGACAATTGGAGACATTGCTAGAGTAGAAGTCTGTTTTCAGTTTTCGATTTCAATGTATTGCGTTTGAAAAGTAAATAGACTGTCTATGGACTTAAGGCAAATTCACAAGGTCGTAAAATTTTGATAGCTTTCTTTTCTTAAATGCAAGAATGTTTTTTGAAAATTTAATTTACTGTCATCAATAGTTCTTTATTTTCATTTCTTCCATTATAAGACTTAAAAGATTAAATTATGAATAAAAGATGTTCTGTTTCTATAGATAAGAATTGCAGTATTTTAAGAAGGTTTTTAGTTGTACATTTTTGTGTTAATTATTTAGCACCACATTAGTAGCTTTCATAGGATTGCCTTTAAAAGCGATGCCGTCTTTACCTATAATGTAATTTAAAAATTTACTAGAATTGTTATTGTATAGTTAATCATAATAATACATTTTATGTATACATATTACGTATTATTATGATCTGATATTATCAGTTTTTTTATTAAACGAAACGTTTTTAAATTTTTTGCAAGTGTAAAAGTGCCTTTATTCTAATCAAATTAATCTGTGCGTATAACGTCCATAGACTAGTATTTATGACAGTTCTATGTTTATGAGAACAAGCCTATTTCTCTATGCCACAGACGCCAAATGTCGCCATCGATCAATGACATTTTGTGAAGTTGAATTTATTGATATAAAGCGTTAATGTAAATAATAAACAATTTCATCATAAAAGTCGGCTTCCAGTCGATATGTATGCCAAGGGCAAAGGCTCTACGGTGCCTTCGGACGCTCAGGCTCGTGAAAAGTTGGCGCTGTATGTGTACGAATACCTACTGCATGTCGGCGCTACGAAAGCCGCTCAGACGTTTCTCTCAGAAATTCGATGGGAGAAGAATATAACGCTCGGGGAGCCGCCCGGGTTCCTGCATTCGTGGTGGTGCGTCTTCTGGGACCTGTATTGTGCGGCGCCTGAGAGACGGGACACATGCGAGCACTCGTCTGAAGCGAAAGCGTTTCACGATTATGGTTTCGTCAATTCTGGCTATGGAGTCAACGGGATTGGTCACAACGCTGGTCCGGCGCCCCCCAACGACGGTACGTAAGCGCGCGGCTCGATCGCGCCGTGCTATTTCCGTTTTTTAACGACGTTACACATTTCTAGGCCATGCCACTAGCTATCAGTCTTAAGTAAATAGAAGAATGTTTTTTGGACTGAAAGAACGTACTGGGACGTTAAACACGGTTAGGAAATGCCTTTAAAATGGGTTGTGAATGTATCATGTGTGATTTTAGTTCAATATTTCATGGAAATTGAGATTTGTACTGCTAAGTTTCCTTATCTTCGTGAATTTTGCAATGGTCCAGATGTAGGTCATCAAAATAGCTGTAAATATGTATTATTTGCTTTAACTGCGCCAGATGTGAGATATTTTTGAAGTATTTATGTAATGTTCAAGCAACCGTGATGGAACATTGCTCAGTCAACCTAAAAATATTTTTATAATTGTTTATTTATGATTTTAACTAACATCAGAACTCAGTATCTAAGACAAAAACAGATCTGGTCATGGCTATGGAAGCAGATAGCAGATGGAATAAAAGAAAAAGAAGGGTAAAAAGTGATTTAGTACTCAATAGTATGTTTCTGAAAAAATTAAGGACATGTGTTATTATTCAAAATATATTAGCTTTTTATTATTAGTTTTTAGTTATCATCAGCCTATTGCAGTCCACTGCTGGGCATAGGCTTCTCCAGTTGTTCACCACTTAGGGCAAACATCTGGAGGATATACCCATGGTTGTTATGGGTATATCCAGATAAAGAACTGACAAGAAACTCGATAATTACTCTTTTCAATGCCAATTTTTCTTACTATTTGCCTGAAGTAGCCTGGCTTAAGAGTACTTCTAGTAGACAATAGGGATGTTTTGGGGGTCAAAATAATTACATTATATTTAGTTCGTATTTTAGATCATAAAAATGTATTGGACACATATATTTCCTTTTTTCATTCAAATAAAAAATAGCAAAGATACATGGCATCAAAAGTTAGGAGTGGGAGTCTTTGATGTCACTCCGTCCCGTAAAATGCCTCACCAAGTGACGTCACACGTAATTTCAATGGGCTGTAACTTAGTAATTTTTAGTTTAATTTACAAATAAAAAATATGTGTTATTTTTGAACAAGCCAAAAGATGGACTTATAACATTTTTTAGATAAACAAGCCTATAATGTGTATTTTCACATCTCTTATAGTTTAGTTGGGCTGTTGTGTTTCATTATTGAAATGAAATGAAAATGAAAAATATCTTTATTCAAGTAGGCTTATGACCAGCACTTATGAATCATCAAATTATGCAAGTATAAGAAAGTCGTTTTCTACCGAGAAGAACCGGCAAGAAACTCAATAGTTACTCTTTTCCATGTTTCCAGTTAATTTTCCATACCTTAAAGAATCGTTTTGTTGAAATCTGTCATTATAGGGCATGAAATTTTATCCCTGTATATGGAAAGCATGTTAAGGTATTGATTTAAAATAAATTAAAATATTTATTTTATTAATTTTTAAATTTAATGTCATAAGACTGAATATTCCTTAACACTATAATTATTGTTAAAACTGTTGTGTCTGGAAGTCACGGTGGAAATGAGATTAATAATTTTAAAATTGAATTAATATTATAAATTTTATCTAATTAAATTTAAAATCTTTTTAAGTACCTAATTCAATTTCAAATTATTTTAATTAAAATAAGAAACCCTTTGAAATTATTTGAATAAAATTTTATTTAAGTTTAAATTGGTTTTTATGAAACTAATGAAATTTTAAATTCCTTTTTTGAAATTTTTAGTTCTTTTATTTACATACATAATGAAATGGAATGAATGATGATATGGCTGAGAAATGAGTGAATGGGGCCATGAAGGCTGATAGGGATGAATGGAAGATGAAAACATTGCGCCGACCCCAGATAATGGGAACAGGGCAGGCGAATGATGATAACATATATACATATATATATTTTTTAATTAAATTTTACTTATGTTATGGAATTTTTTTTTAGTAAGAATAAATTAAATTACTATCTCTATACTCACCGTTCCAGGCATGGGCGGTGGCGGCATGCCCCCCGGCTTCTTCCCCAACTCGCCGCTGCGGCCGTCGCCGCCGGCGCCCCACGCGGGGCCCCAGCCGTCGCCGCACGGGCCCCAACCGCAGCTGATGGGCTCCGGGCAGCCGTTCATCGGCCCGTGGTACTCGGGCGGCGGGCCGCGCGGCGCTGTTAGGATGGGCATGGGGAACGACTTCAACGGACCGCCCGGTGAGTGGTATCTTAGATGGAGTCGTCATCAACAGCCTATTACAGTCCACTGCTGGACATAGGCCTCTCCAGTAGTTCGCCACAGGGCAAACATCTGGAGGATATACCCATAATCGGACGGCGCTGTGTGGCCCAGCCAGCGTGGCATGTCTTGGGTTATTTATCAATATTTTATTAGATTAGCCGAATACGCATTGTTGCGGACAGAACGACCTTTTTTATATACATTTATAATGTAAATAGTTTTATATATAGTTTTTGTATTAAGAAGTGTTTTTTTAAGAATATTTAGTTGCTATGGTTTTTATTTATTGTTTTGTAAGTAAGTTGAAGTTTACAGTCCGCCTACGGCTGGACCATTAAAGTGTGTTTTGTGGTTTCCCAATTAGCGTGTTTTGATTCCACACCCCTAGACGCCAGCTCCAGCCGTAACACGCATCATCATCATCAGCCTATTTCAGTCCACTGCTGGACATAGGCCTCTCCAGTAGTTCGCCACAGGGCAAACATCTGGAGGATATACCCATAATCGCCACGCTGGGCAGGCGGGTTGGCGATCGCAGGGCGTAGCTTCTCGCTCCGGTGACGGTGCTGCCCGTTATCAGTCTGTGGTATTTAGCTACGCCTTCAATTGTGACGGTTACACCGCCGCCTGACGGTTGCCAGCGCCTCGTTTGCTATTCGGCAGGATGCACCACGGGAATTGAATCTTTTTTGTTTATGATAGATGGACCTAAAAGTCACCTGATGGTAAGTGATCACTTCAGCCCATAGACACCGCAACACCAGGGGAGACACAGGTGCGTTGCCGGCCATTGAGAAGTCTATGCTCGCTTTTTGAAGGTCCCTAAGTCTAAGTTTAGGTCGAGATTCAAAAATAGTTCGTTATGCACAAGTGGTGACTGAAGTGTTCGGTTCCAGGGCAAGGCATGATGGGCAATTCAATGGAGCGGGGCGGCGGCGCCGGGTCGGCGGGGCTGCTGGGTGGGCCGCGCATGACGCCGCCGCGCCCCGGCATCGGGCCCATGAGCCCTGGCGCCTACGCGGCCGGCATGCGCGGCCCTCCGCCGCAGGGACCAGGTGAGGCCCACGACACACGCCGACACACACCGACACACGCCGACAGATACACGCGCCCCGGCATCGGGCCCATGAGCCCTGGCGCCTACGCGGCCGGCATGCGCGGCCCTCCGCCGCAGGGACCAGGTGAGGCCCACGACACACGCCGACACACACCGACACACGCCGACAGATACACGCGCCCCGGCATCGGGCCCATGAGCCCTGGCGCCTACGCGGCCGGCATGCGCGGCCCTCCGCCGCAGGGACCAGGTGAGGCCCACGACACACGCCGACACACACCGACACACGCCGACAGATACACGCGCCCCGGCATCGGGCCCATGAGCCCTGGCGCCTACGCGGCCGGCATGCGCGGCCCTCCGCCGCAGGGACCAGGTGAGGCCCACGACACACGCCGACACACACCGACACACGCCGACAGATACACGCGCCCCGGCATCGGGCCCATGAGCCCTGGCGCCTACGCGGCCGGCATGCGCGGCCCTCCGCCGCAGGGACCAGGTGAGGCCCACGACACACGCCGACACACACCGACACACGCCGACAGATACACGCGCCCCGGCATCGGGCCCATGAGCCCTGGCGCCTACGCGGCCGGCATGCGCGGCCCTCCGCCGCAGGGACCAGGTGAGGCCCACGACACACGCCGACAGATACACGCACCCCGGCATCGGGCCCATGAGCCCTGGCGCCTACGCGGCCGGCATACGCGGCCCTCCGCCGCAGGGACCAGGTGAGGCCCACGACACACGCCGACACACACCGACACACGCCGACAGATACACGCGGCCCGGCATCGGGCCCATGAGCCCTGGCGCCTACGCGGCCGGCATGCGCGGCCCTCCGCCGCAGGGACCAGGTGAGGCCCACGACACACGCCGACACACACCGACACACGCCGACAGATACACGCGCCCCGGCATCGGGCCCATGAGCCCTGGCGCCTACGCGGCCGGCATGCGCGGCCCTCCGCCGCAGGGACCAGGTGAAGCCCACGACACACGCCGACACACACCGACACACGCCGACAGATGCCGGGGCGCGTGTCCCGGCATCGGGCCCATATAGCGTTACACACCGCCACGTAACGCCATATAAGCGCGACACAATGCAACATAAGCTCCAAATAACACCACAAGGTTACCGCTAAGGTCTAAGTCGGCTAAGGTCAGAGGAGAATCTCAACTCTTAAATCAAACAAACATTACTTTCTATGTAAATTTTAATGTTTTATATTAACTACTTTATCAACATGTTTAATAAATATAATGATGTATTTTTTACAGATAAATAATTTGAAACTTTTTCAGGAAAATTCTTCTTGAAATAGGTCTTTGGGTATCTTTGCCAAAAAAAAAATCCAAGCCTTGTGTCGTACAAGAAATGAAAATGCTCATTATAAGGAGGATCAATTTTTTAAAAAATATCGTATAATAGTCTTGATCTTATTCATTAAAAGAAGTGAAAAATTTCAAGAATTCGAATTTAAAATGCATACCATCTATTCAAATAACTATTTGATCTCATCCCTCTCCTTGTTTAATAGAACTACGCGTGCAGGTTTGAATGCCACGAAACTACTGTTCAATCAGCATTCGTGCTATAAAGTACAGTAAATCAGGACGCAGTCATTTTGACGTGCTAATATATAATGTAAAAAAAAACAGTTCTGCGATTTTTCATCACAGCAAAACTAAAAAACGAAAAAAAAAACAGGTATGCCACCGATGGGTATGGGACCTCGGGGCGCTTGGGCCGGCGGCAGCGGCGCCGGCGGCGGCGGCGGCTCCGCCCCCCTCAACTACAGCGGGGGCTCCCCCGGCGCGTACGGGGCCCCGCCGGGCAGCAACGGCCCCCCGGGGCCCCCGACACCGATAATGCCAAGCCCCCAGGACTCTTCGAACTCCGGTGAGTGTAGATAATAACGCGGGTGGCGGTGTGGCGATGGGTTCCACTTGGATACCGATTTTTTTGGTACCAGTTTTTTAATTGATACCAATTTTTTGAGGTATCTTTTGGTATTTTTTTTTATGGTATCGGAAAATCGGTAGCCGGGCGCGCTTTCAAAGTTAACTGTGTCCGCGGTAATTGTTTGAAATGTATATTTTTATTTGTACATTTCGGATGATTACCAGTCTCCGTCGCTGTTGGTCCGTTAATAACACTTTGAACTAAACCCAGCACACCTTTATGAGTATTTAACCTTTACATTTAGAAGTTTACAGGTTCTTGTATCTTTACAACACTAAAAACCAGGTATTTGACTGTGGCACTTCCTTTGGCGTCGTTTTTGTTTATTTTACCCGCACCTAATAAAGAAAAATTTGGTATCTTTGATACCAATCTTATACAAAAAATTGCTAAAAAAATTGGTATCTTTGGTACCGATTTTGAGGTATCAGGATGCGCGGTGACACTGTTTTTTTTATTTTTATTAAAAAACAAACCTTCACAGTGATTATTTCTTACTTTTTAGTTTCGCTTGCTTCATTCTCGCTTAACTTTGGTTCGATCACGCTTGGGTCATTTCTGTATTACGCTTTATATGTTCCTTTTTACGTTGTATAAACTCTTTTTACCCTTTATGTTTGTCAATTCTCTGTTAGATGTAAGATTGTATTTGTTTAATTGATAAAAGCGATTTTATTTATAGATAATATTTTTTTTTTTATAAAAATTATTTATAATTTTTAGAAATAATTTAATATGTACATTTTATTTAAAAAATATCTATATCAATCGCTTTTATTGATAACAAAATGTCGTTTTATTTTCCTAACTAGCTTTATGTAAATTATTCATTTGTCTTTTAATTTTTTCTTCTTTGCGCGATGAAATTATATAGCAAACAAAACTAACTAGGAAAACATACATACTCTGAAATACATATTAAAACATAATGCTAGTTAGAGAGTAAAGTGAATTAGATGTAGAATTTAAAAAGTATACCAAATTACATGTTTCTAGTAGCTTTCAAACAATTTTTACAAATAAAATTAATATAACATACTAAGTTAAATATTGTATCTGGTAAAAGAAATTAGTGTAATGTAGATCAAAACTTGTGATAGATGAGGTCAAAATTCATTCAAAATTCAATTCAATTCAATTCAAAATATGTTTATAATTCATATAATGTAAACATACCAGATTTGAAACCAAAGCTGTCAATTAAAATCTGGTATTTTGTCTTGAAAATTGCCTTAGAATATGGTCCTCCTCTTAATTTAATATACTAGAGATTGAATGTTAAAAATAATAAAATAACTAGATAATTTGATTAAAAATGAGACTTGAATTTTAAAACTTAATTTATTTTAAAAAAGGAGTCTCTGTAATGCCATGAGCATGATGAGTAATATACTTTTTTTATTGTGATAAAAATTTTCTTGCCATTTCTTTTTAAAAACTTCGGATACTTTGCTCCGATCCCAAAGTAAGCAGCTTGAGCACTCGTGTTACTTGTGCAAATGTTCATCACACGATTGTTTATCATGCGTGAATGGAATCAAGATCCTGGTTTCAGAAGGGTCGTGAACCAAATGAGCCATTGGACCAGTCTTAGCTAAATAATAAATATTTAAATATCGTTATATAATAATCATTGATTGATTTATCATAACGGTTAATAGTTTTTTACATAATGGCAATTTTCTATAGACATATTCCAACACTGCACTGTAAATATTGTTCAGTGCCATAGATTTCGAAATGCTTAGACCTCGCTTGTCCAACAGGCGTTAATGTAGACTCCGAAACACTTAGACGTGGCTAGTCAAACAGTCGTTAATGTAGACTTCTAAACAGACGTGGCTAGTCAAACAGTCGTTAATGTAGACGTCGAAACACTTATGGCTAGTCAATCAGTCGTTAATGTAGACTTCGAAACACTTAGACCTGGCTAGTCTAAACAGGCGTTAGTGTAGACGATAGTAGCGCGGCCACCACACAGTGGGACATTAACAGGCTGTTACTCTAGGCGGCGACAACATGTACACGCTGATGAAGCCTGTGGGCGCGGGCGCGCTCGGGGCGGAGTTCCCGCTGGCGGGCGAGCACGGCCCGCAGCCCCAGCACCTGCCGCAGCCGCCGCCGGCCGAAGGTGGGGCTCCGCTGACGGATTGAGCCGGCTGAGAGAGTTCAGATCGAAATTTTGGTCACATGCGAATTAAAATAACAGTTTAGGACTCTTACGCGGTTTGGTTATCAAAATGATGTTTGAAAGCAATGATTAAGCATTGATTTTATTAATGGATTATCATTCTTTTTTTTTTGTTTAGTCGGGGAAATTATATTTACGCATCTGTGACTCCCCTGGTGCTGCGGTGTCTATGGGCTGAAGTGATCACATACCATCAGGTGACCTTCAGACTCGTTTGCCGTCTGTCATAAAAAAATGCATTCCCACCGTTATGGGGGGTTATGGGACCATATATCCCGTCGTCCTCTGATAACTGTAATATAAAACCCATGACGCCGGTTGCGTTTCGGGATCAATCGGTATCCAAAACTATCTGACAGGCGGTACCGGCTGACAAGTTTGTTACTTGGCTGCTGCCGCGGCGACTTGGGCTTTTCTTTCGCTTTTCCTCAGGCGACGGGAGGCTATGCTGAGCTACTATAAAAAAAATATAAAACGCTAAATTGTAAGTTTAATATAGGCAAGTAGCGTATACTACTCTTTCAGAATGTACTGAAATGGTTTGACGCATTTTGATATTAAACCGCGGCTGTCTTGATTCTTTTTTTCTTCTTTTGCGCATGCGTAACGTAAATAATTATGAATATTATACGAATTGTGATGGTAGACTAGACATGTGTCCGGAATTTCGATTTTTAATAAACAATTAATAGATTTTTAAATTTATGAAGATTTTTACTGAATGCGTAAGACATCAGAAATTTTGAAAAATAAATTACTGAATTTATATTTTTTTTATATAAATATTTTTTTTGCAATTTATCTGTTGTCTTGCGTATTTTACTTTAGCCCACACTGCCACCTGATGATATTAAATTATATTTGTGGTTGATATACACAAACTCGATATTTTTGTATAAATAAATCGTACGTTGTATTTTTTTTTTACATTTCAAAAGTTAGAATAAAAAATAATGCTATGTAGTTTGTGTATATCAATGTATTATAATAAGTTAATCTTTAGATTTTAAAATATGACCTACAATGTTTCACAACACGGATAAGGAATACGCATTCTTTTTTATCTTTTAAGGGCCACATTCTTTTTAAAAACGTTTATAAAACTATGTATTTCTTATCAGAAATTATATCAGGAACTATTAAAAATACATATATCTACCAACCTAAATCCATCACAAAATAATAAGATGTATTGTAGTGAAGTAGTAAAAAAAAAAAATTATACACATAGTGTCACATTGCTTGAGGTAATGTGTACGTGTGAAGTATAGACTAATGTAGAAACATATATTGATTTAGAGTTCTGACCGCCGTTAGCTATGTATATGCGCTTCTTGCCCCTCAGACTATCCAGTCTTACTTTTTCATTTATAAGTACATGGATGAAGTACAGATATATAGACCCTTTAAATATAATATTTAAATAAAAAAAAAACAAAATTCGTATTATTTATGTCAGCAATTCTAAGCTCAAAGTTGCGCACTAGGCTCTAGCTTTGTTTGCCTGCAGGTAAATTAGGTTCTGTGTTGAAGATTGTCGTGGAGCCCTCTATTGCATGGGATTGCGGAAACTTAAACTTTGATATAATTCTGTAGTATAGGTATTAAAATTATTATTACAATACTTGAATTTTGAAACAATATCTTGAAATATTATAATTTCTCACAACGTAACTATAAATTACTCTATCGATTTGTGAAACATTGTATTAATTACATTATTTTCGTTTATTATATTAAGAAAATTACGACTTCTTCAAAATTTTTAATATGCAGTAATGGGATATTTTTCAGGCACTCCAATTATAACAGCGCTTATCTAAAGATTTTATTTTACTAATTTTCAATTTATGTTCTATTGTAACAATGCACTAAAATTATTTTAACAATTCTTCATTTCAATTAATTTCTTCTTGATAATATTATTTGAAAAAAAAAAAAAATATTATTTTTAAATATTTTTTCAATTCAAATTAAATTTTCCGCAATAAAAATATCCCATTATATGGTCGAAATGAAATGGAAATTCATATCAGAAAGTTATAATTTTTTTTAATGATTCGAGAATGAAGCGAACCGAACAGACGAACCACATGTCAAATATTAATCTGTTTTTAAGTTTAAATTATGTTTTCAATTATGCTCCTTGGAACTTTAGCTCAGGCCAATTACTTGCCTTTTTCGCGGCTATGTTTTAAAACGCGGGCCCGGTTGATTTAACAAAGGGGCCACCAGTTTATTACGTAAAAGTATTTTTTTGCTAATTTTTAACCCCCTCCTTTTTTCCTCGTTGTGTTCATGTATTTTTTAAATTTTAGCTATTTTAGCAATGGTTTCGGCTGCAAAATATCTCGTGCAAAATATTTTTACATCTTTCATGTTTATTGCCTCCCATTATAGACTATTCCCACCACCTTATAGGAAAAATAAGAACCCTCCCCCCCATTCGTTTTACGTAATAAATGAATGGCCTCACAGTAACTTGTGTTTTTTTATGTCATGCCAAAAATATCTTGGATATAATAAAGCACGTATAAGTCGAGGCTTTAAAGTACTATTTCCGTGGTCCGAGGAGCATAATTAAATAGTTTCCAATGCTCAAAAATCAAGCTTCAACGGAGCCTAAATTTGCTCCAGGACTAGGCGGTGTGGACGGCATGAAGTCCTCACCGGGCGGGGTCGGCGGCGGAGGCCCGGGCACCCCCAGAGAAGACTCGGGCTCCGGTATGGGTGACTACAACAGTTTAAGTGAGTACTCTACGCCGAGAAGTTACATATAGGACGTTAGTTAGATGGTTTGTGACGGGCGCCGATTGCGGTGTGTCGTTTTGCGTTTGCGTTTGGGTTAGAAAAAAAAGAGGTACATATTTGTGAAAGTATATGAAGTTTTTTTTAAATAAGGAATTTGAAGTTAGTGGTTTTGCCATGAAATTGAAATTCTAGGGTTTGTAAACTGAAATATTATTTTCATAATTGATAAAATCCATAATTTTTACAGCTATACTCTTTAATTAATTACTCTTATAATTAGGACTTTTAAATTAACTCAAAAATGAACTAATTTCTTATTTGGGATGGGGTGTAATATATTTTATTACTATTCGTTTTTTGGTCAAACTTGGTTAGTTTTTATTACGACTAAGGTATATTGAAATCCTTACTTTAAAATGGGAAAATTTGTTGATATTATGTTTAAAATAAATCTTTATTGTTATTTAGGCGTAAATTAACATAAAATAATATGTTGGTATATTAATTGAAAACTTCTGTCAGCTACTTAGATGGGTATGTGTAAAATGTAAGATTCGTGTAGTAGCTTGAATTTTTTACTACATTTGACAAATGACATTTAAAACATTATTGACATTTAAAAATATGTATTTATGTCGCAATCGACAACTCTCGTGACTGTTACATAATAGCACTACAGATAATGGTGATTTTTTAAACATCACATTTTTTTAAACTTTTATTAAAAATTAAATTAAGATATTTAAAAATACCTCACAAAAATTAATTAAAATACTCACCTTAGTTATACGATTTCTTGTACGTATTATAATCAAATTATAATCGCATTTCAAACGCAAAACAAGACGGCACACCTTTTGAATAGTTGTTATAAAAAGAATAAAAATGGCAGCAAGATAAATATTTTCCTTTTCGTTATATATATTACAGTTTTGCCAATGTGAACTTTACAAATAATTCTAATATTATATAAGTTAAGAGTTGAAGTTTGAGTAAATTTCGCTAATACTTGATACTTTTAAATTAGTAATTTTAGACTATCGGCCTCATAACAATAAATGTACTGTATTTGTTGATTTTTAGTTTCATTAATTTCCTAGCACACACCATATAGCTATAACCATGGAATTGATAGGAATTTGATAACATGACACTTAGGAATACACTTAGTTTTGATTATTTAGTACTATAGTAGAAGTTTAAAATAGTAGGTATTGATTTTTGAGCCATGAAACCTTTTTTTTTGATATTCTAAAGTTTTTCATATGGGTTCGATCCCCACATAATATAACATAGTGTATTGTCCATACAAGGAAATTGTCACTTTCGTCTCCATATTATTTTTAAATACAAGAAGTCGCCAGACATTGCACACAACTAAGAGGTGACTTCGTTGTTTACCTAAAGTAAAACATCCATTTTCTACATGGACTAAACTGAAAATCGAACCCGGCGCCCACCGTCGTTTATTAGCTTATTTTTTTATACCACTAACGTGGCAATACGGGAGCAACGTGACATTTTTCATTAAAGTATTAGTATAAATGCGCTTGAACACGCCCGAAAGGTTTCGGCGGTCCGGGGGGAGACCAAAGCGACCAGACGGAGTCCGCGGCAATATTGAAAATCAAAGAGAGCATGCAAGAGGAGGCGAAACGTTTCGAGAAAGACCCCGACCATCCGGACTACTTCATGCAGTGAATCGCGCGGCCGGCCGCCAACCCGCCAATGTGATACCAATTTTTTTTGGTACCACCATTGATACCTTAAAAAAATTGGTATCAGTCGTTTTTCGGCGTCGTAATTTTCGTTTGATTTGATGATCTCTAAAATATTTTTAGACGGGTTGGCGCCGCTTCTCGGTCTGTTTTCCAACGATCTGAAGAGGATAATTAACATTTTTTTTAAAAAAATAGATTTTTTTGACTTGATTCTTACGTTTTTCGCACGTTATTTATTGTTTAGAGACACTTATAGTTTTCGCGTATTTCTTCCTGGCGTGTTTGAGGCTATTTTTGCAGAGTGTTTTTACCACTAGTATTTTTTTTCGGTAAAAAATTAGTGCCAATGAAATCAAGTTCCTTTTTAAATTACTTTTTTCTTAATATTTTCGTTCAAACACGATATTATAATGATTAGATTAATCTATCTCTTCTACTACTTATGTCACCAGTCTACTATTTAAATTATGCTTTATGGTCATAGATACCAAGTTTTTTGACCTGTTAAAAAAGTCCAAACACGGCCACTGCACATACTAGCGACATGAAAATAGAGAAAAAACTTAATTAGTGATATTCTATGTATTATCTATGATATTTAGTTATATAGTTTTTTTAAATATCGAATAAAAATATGTATGTATTGACTTTACATAGGTACTGAATTATTTGACGGGGACATTTGTCTTCAAGATTATTTTACGCGTTAAAGATATTGGCCCCTCTCTGACTGGAATGAGTTCTCCCCCTTAACGTGGTCCGCTGAAACCTTAGACTTGGCTGAGATAATACTAATATCTGCCCATATATAAAATGTCACTCATTTCGGACATAAGTGGGGCCACTATCTTTGCAGCGTATTTTAGGACTAAATTGTTTGAACTATAGCATCCATATTCATTATATCTATATGTTGGTCACTGTTTCAGTCTCTTTCAGTGATTTTTTACTATAAAATGTGGGATAAATTGTTGCTGTTGGCTATTCGTCCCAATATTAGCAGTTTGTTCAATGTCTTGGGGGCCTAGGACTTCTTTCGTAACATGATCCTTTTGGCCAAAATAATGTCATATATCTAGCGCTGACATGACGTCCTACGAAGTTCATTCTTATATAAAAAAAATTGCGTAATTTGTATGGAATAGGGATGTTTTATGGGTCAAAATAGTAACATTATATTTAGTCCGTATTTTAGATCATAAAAATGTATTGGACACGTATTTTTCCTTTTTTCATTCAAATTAACAATAGCAAAGATACAAGGCATCAAAAGTTAGGAGTGGGTGTTTTTGACGTCACTCCGGCATGTTAAAATGCCTCGCTAAGTCACGCGTAATTTCAACGGGCTATAACTTTGTAATTTTTAGTCTAATTTACAAATAAAAAAGTTCGTGTCTTTTATTTTTGAATAAGCTAAAAGACGGACTAATTACAATTTTTAGCCATAATAGCCTATTGTACGCTATGTATAAAACTTTGTACACTAAAGAAGATAGCGATAAACATGTCACCGATAGGTAGGATTTATTTCGCTTAGCACTAAAACAATTTGACGTTTAAAATTTCGAACTATTTTTTTTATATAAGAATGAATTTCGTACGACGCCATGTCACCGCTAGAAAGTATGATAAATTTCTTTGTTAGTTAACCATTACGCCATTTCTTCCGCGTCTCTTCCTATCTCATATTTCCAATGAGGCAAAGCAATCTCATTTTCTTACATTCGACGTCACAGTCTACAAACTACTGGTATTGAATATGCATTCTATAGTTCAAATAAATATTTTATAATAATTTAAGATCACGCACCGGGTCTAAAGTGCGTTCACTTAGTAATAATACATCAACAAATGAAATATCTTCCTCGTAATTTTTCGTTAAATAAATTATTTAGCGTATACTTTTCGTTTTAAGCTCTAATGTTCCTAGAATATGTATTTTTTTAATGATTAAGCTCGATTTGCAAGATTTCGGTGCGTTTGGGTTGGAATGGAGACGGGAAATCGCTTAAATCGATGTAATATTTTTCATTTACGACATAAAGTACGAATGAAATTGAACATGTCAAAAAGTACCTGCATTTAAAGGTATAGAAATATGGTTCGACACTTATCTAAGCAAACATTATTCCGTAGGTCAAATAATTGGGTAGGATAGGTGACTTTTACTGACTTGCAAAATAAATTAATTTGACCTGTCAGCAAAGTGTCCTTATAATTTTATTTTCTCGTAACCAGAAATTGTTAATAAAGATTCCTCGTCAATCTTGATGTTTTCTATATAATAAATAATGG
Source organism: Conogethes punctiferalis (assembly GCA_031163375.1). Lineage (NCBI taxonomy): Eukaryota > Metazoa > Arthropoda > Insecta > Lepidoptera > Crambidae > Conogethes > Conogethes punctiferalis. The sequence goes on along the minus strand of CM062105.1, from coordinate 7,563,430 downwards.
ACGATTTAAAAATATTTTATTTAATGACAATTAATGAAAATAATAAAAATTTTGATAAACGTGAATATGGAGCAAAATGCCCTTGGCAAGTCTGCGATATACATTTATATTATTATTACAATTACAAAATTACAATATTTAATACATTTGCATATATAGCAAATCAAGATCAATCTTATTTATGAATTTTTAAAATATTTTTAATAAAATGTGGTAGTTTTTACAAATGTAAAATCTTGAATATTATAAAGCTCATTATCATAATGATATGAATTTTAAAGAAACTTATTTTATTATGATTTTTGTGATTTTTCTTCTCCAGTCACGTCTCTGATTTTAAGTTTTGATGCGCGATAAAATTTTATATATAAAAAAAAAATATGAAAATTTGGTATCAATAAAATTTCTCTCGCATCTGAACACGCATTTATTCATGTTATATAAATTATGGATTTTACGATATTTCTCACGCGGTAACAGCATTATCTAGATGTACTAAGAAGATTTTTTGTTAGCTCAAAAAATCATTCATTACACTACAAATTGATACCATAAATGATACCGGAATTTTTCACGAATGAATTTTTGAGCTCTAATCTTCGAGATGGGTGAAAATTTTTATGGAAATTTTATACCATGAGATAGTGATGTGTTGTAATAGTTTTTTTTTCACTCTTGGTATCTTCATTGATGTAGTATAGGATTATATTTTTCTTGGGGTGTATGGAAATCTGTATAAATTAGAATATTTCATAGAGAGATTTGGAGAGGTAGAGTATAAGTTCAGGGGCGTCTGCTCTGTCCATAGTTCTGCGCAAGTTTGGGTTCTTTTAGTGATACCAAAAAAGTGATGCCTCAAAAAATCGGTACCGATTTTTTAATCTGTAGGAAAAAAAGGAGAAAGGAAGAAGAGGATAAAAGAAAGAAGAGGAGAAAGGGGGAGAGAAGAAAGAGAGACGGGGGAGGAGAAAGCAAGAGGGAAAAGAAAAGAAAAAATGAGTAAGAGAGAAGGAGAGGAGAAAAAGAGAAAGAGGAGAAAAAGGAGGAGGAGGATGAGAGAAAAGAGACACTAAACGGACCCAAAAATTGTAAATTTAAAATGCAGCGTTGAATAAAGATTAGTTTTAAGTAAACTTAGTGTAAACTGAAGAAAAAAAATAGAATTTCGATGACGCAAGTTCGTGAACCTGCATCTTTTTTTAAAAAAGAAATATTAATTAATTTAAAAATTGGTTTTTAATTTAAATTAAAAATACGTGTAGCGTGAGGTTGTATGTTGTTTTTAAGGTATATTATTATTAATTATTATTTTCCTTCATTTTTGTGAGTTAGGTAAATGAATTATTTTTTTTCTTATCGATGTAATGTTTATATACTTACATAAATAGTTATTATATATTAAACTATTGCTCGTTTTATTTCTAATCACTTCTTTTAATTAATTATTCCCGATTCTCGACAGTAAGATGTTTCTCTTTGTGTCTCTGTCCATCTCTGGGGGACAAAGAGAGGTAGTTTTTACTATTAAAAGAGGTAGGACCTCCACCTTATAGAATACCGCAGCCAAAATGACCTTCGCGTCATATCTGCCGGTGAGTAGGGTTTCCGGAGCTCGTGGAGGGTTAGGGTTGGGCCGGCATGGCGGTTTCAACTGACAGGTAACCGATCAGTTACTTGCCCGTTGTAACAGCGACTTGGCTTCTCTTTCGCTTTCCATCAGGCGTAGGGAAGCCATTGTTAGCCACACTTGTCTATTTCTGGGTAAACGAAGACACCTATTTCAATACTCCCGATGTTCACCATTGGTGAATAAAGTCACTGTTAGGTAAGATAGGCATAGGAAACTTTTCACTGCCTTTTAGGGGCTGCGCAGATGGCACACTTTTTGTGCGACAGAGTCTGCGTCTGAGACATTTAAAAAGACCGTCTAGGTCTGCCGACAGAATGATCGAAGATGTGCGTCGTGTGCGTTAAGTCTGTGAAATATCCGCGACAGATTTTTGCGTGTCGTTACTGTTTAAAATTGCAAAAAAGTGCGTCACGGATAGTCTGTCGTCTGTGCTGCCCCTAATAGGGATGTTTTCAAAGTAAAAATTTTAGTCCGTATGTGGTATTTATATTGGACACGTATTTTTCTTTTTTTCATTTATACAAAAATTAACAAAGATACAAGGCATCAAAATTTAGGAGTGGGGGTCTTTGACGTCACTCAGTGGCGATAAAGCTCCCACTCTTTGACGTCACGCGTAATTTTAACGGGCTATATCTTTGTAATTTTTGGTCTAATTTACAAATGAAAAAATACGTGTGTTTTATTTTTGAGCAATCTAAAAGTCGGACTAATTAAATTTTTTTACGGCAACAGGCCTATTATTGGGATTTGGGACTATCCTTGTTTGTGAGTAGGTATGAAGGGTGACCCTACACTCAGGTTGCATGTCTATGGAGCCATGTGCTCGCTCCCACGCTCATAAGCAAGCGGAGGGTAGTTACGTAAAGAGGTGCTATGAAATATTAAGGGGTTGTACACTTGCACGCAGAGTGTTTTTGTGCCATTAAGTCATGGAATGCCCTTCCAGCTCATGTGTTTCCTTCCTTTAACAATCCTGGGTTCTTCAGGCGGGGCGTGAAACGGCATCTCAGTGGGTCTCCAGGGTGAGGGCGACAGGCGCAATGCGTTTGTTCTATTGTGCCTGTCGATCTAACTTTTGGACATGACGACCGCTTACCATCAGGTGGAGTGAGGTCATTCTAAAAGCTTTTCTTATATAAAAAAAATACTTAAATTAACTAGGTACCTATTCAGAATAAATAGACTTTAGACTAGCACTTATAAATTCAATTCTATACCTACTATAATTGCTCACTAAAATACTTCAGATATTTAAACGAAATCGCGAACAACTGGGGGTTTCCTACGTAGCTTCGAACGCCGCTATTGTAAAAACCTATGGATTTGAATTTTGCACCTAATCGCGGGATGTAAGGGAGCGACCTATCACCTTTTCGCTCCAAGCCATCCTCACCTGCCCGTGGTGCATCCTGCCGAACAACAAACGAGGCTCTGGCAAACCGACTGGTGGCGGTAAAACCATCACGATGGAAGGCGTAGCTAAATACCACAAGCCGATGACGGGCAGCAGCGTCACCGGAGCAAGAAGCTACGCCCTGCGATCGCCAACCCGCCTGCCCAGCGTGGCGATTATGAGTATATCCTTTAGAAGTTCGCCCTAGGTGGCGAACAACTGGAGAGGCCTATGTCCAGCAGTGGACTGTGATAGGCTGATGATGAACCTAATCGCGAAAAACGCGGATTCAAAAATCATTTTCACTGTCTCACGCGCTTGAATGCTTGACATACTTAATAACGTTTCATATTGATCTCTTTTTGTTAAAAAATGCTGTTTTTTAATACATACTAGATCTAAAAATAATGACATTATGACTTTTATAGATGTAGTGATCGTCATCAGCCTATTGCAGTCCACTGCTGGACATAGGCCTCTCCAGTTGTTTACTTCGGGCACCACCAGTTTTTGCCATAATCGATTACCGTAGGGGAAAGTGGTTACCCTTCGTACGCTTTTTAGATTTTATTTTTTTAATTTATGATTAACAATCGAATTTCTCTAGTTTATAGACCTAAGTATAACAAATATATTGTAGTTTGTTACCAAAAAGTCCGACACTATTATGTCAAAAGGTTATAGAGTTATAGTCATTTTTCTACGATAAGATATTTGTACGAACTTGCCCCACGTATGGGGTACGTTCGTACAGTAGGTGGGGTACTTTCATACGCATGGGGTAAATTCATATAGGGTAATTAAAAAGCCTATTAAAGTCGTTAATTTTTTATTAATTATTATAAAAATATGTATTTCTCAAAGAACTAACTTAATAATATTTGAATTGGCTCATAGTCTTTGAATTTCTTGACTCTGCTTTCCAACGTCGAGGTCTTGATGTTATATTTCAACGCGGATTTCCTATACGACAAGCGTCCGTGAATTACGTTGTCAACTGCTAATTTTATGGACTCCTCATCCTCATCTTGAGTACGCGTGCCCTTTTTTATATTTTTGCACCATGATTCTGCAAAAAAAGACATGTTATTGTGCTTTTTGCCTGGTATTTTAAAAGTTTACTATATTTTATTTCATAAAAATCTAATTATGATATTGTGGTGGTTAATAAAATCTAAAGGGAAGCGTTCGTACGCGTACGAATGTGCCCCCTGTTTGGCTGTACGAAAGCACCCCATACCTTGCACAAAATTAAAGTACAACTTTATACAAATTCTAAAGTAGTAAAGAGAAATATAACAATTAAAGCTCAAAATAAACAATATTAACATTAATTAATCATCACCATATTGTCAAAAACATAACAATTCTACTTACAATTGCGAATTACACCAAAGGAAAAAATTTACTCACCGCGCTCGAAAACACGTTATGTCTTGTCAGCCGATACACCGTGGTGCGACTGCCACGCCACTCCGCTAACAATATGGTGGTCGGTATGTGTATGCACACAAGCAAGGGCGTGTTTGTGTGCCGTTTAGTTTTTCTGCTATACTCACTGCACGAATGTGCCCCACGTACGAATGGTGACCACTTTCCCCTACCGCATAATTACTACCGGATTTGGAATGTTAGGTATGGTTATGTACATTCCAAATCGCTATCAAGAAGAAGGAGGCACGAAACTCGATTTTTCAATGCCAATCTTTTTCACAACTTCCAAATTCAAAATGTCTTTACCACTCGATTGTACCTCTCTACAAAATCACGGCGCACAATATCGGTGCCTACGCCGTTTGTTTAAGCATTATTTGTCCACAAACTTTAAATTATTCAGCAAAGGAAACCCATCTATTAAATTATTCCAAGACGTTGAAAATCGGAACCTTAACAAGGCAGCCATTTTATGTCTTGACACTCGGCGATTCGCGCGCTTTTAAACTTTTTTAAAAATGTTTTGTAGGCAAAGTTAATTAAACATCTTTAAAAGGATTTGTTGGCAAAGTTATATAAACTTTTTGGTAAAAATTATGATTTAAGACCAAAATCTACCTATGTTGGACAAAGCTAGAATACTATTTTACGTTTTCTTATCACTGTTCATCCCGTACGTGTTACAGGAATATATTTCCGCCATTTTGATAAGTAAAGTCAGAAAGTGCAACTGTAAATATTGCGATAATTAAACAAAATGGAGATTCCATTGTTTTTGTTAATTTTCTTCATTAATTTGGGCTGTGTCGTTTCGGAGCTGTCTCTGAGGTTTGGTAAGTAAATTATTATTAGACTTTTTAAATTTAAATGAGGTAACTACATTTTTTCGATCAGATGGTTCAGTGGTAGAGAACGCTGGCTCTGAATCTATGGACGCAGGTTCAATGCCTGCCAAGAATAGCCAGATAAAAATTAAGGGTGAGGTGGTATAGTTCATATAATGCGTTATAGGTTTAAAGCTTTAAGAGAGCATAGCGAATCTTCGCTCGAATTGAGCCGCCCGTCCAGGGAAGGACCTCGACCCTATAGAATACCGCAGTCAAATGACCTCTGGGTCGTGTTTTTGCCGGTGAGTAGGGTTTCCGGAGCTCGTGGGGGGTTAGGGTTAGACCGGCATGGCGGTGGCAACTGACAGGTAACTGACCAGTTACTTGCCCGTTGTCACAGCGACTTGGGCTTCTCTTTCGCTTTCCATCAGGCGTAGGGAAGCCATTATGTCGAGCCACTATAAAAAAAAATCTGGAGGATATACCCATAATAGCCACGCCGGGCAGGCGGGTTGACGATCGCAGGGCGTAGCTCCTCGCTCCGGTGACGCTGCTGCCCGTTATCGGCCTGTGGTACTTAGCTACGCCTTCAATTGCGATGGTTATACCGCCACCAGTCGGTTGCCAGCGCCTCGTTTGTTTGTCGGCAGGATGCACCACGGGTAGGTGAGGTTGGCTTGGAGCAAAAAGATGATAGGCTGCTCCCTTACATTAGGTACTTAGGAGATCGGGCGTCGCAGGGCATACAACGCATCGTATGCCCTCTGAGCCTCTCCTTCGTGCCCCGAGTGGTGAGTGCGGGGGCGCGATCCACTCATAGGGGCGTAACGGTGTGGTGGGTGCAGCCACACCGTTGCATGAGGTCCGCCCGGGGGGCACTCTATTGCTCCCCGGATCCGGGGCTATGGGTATTTGCCCTTCCCGGACCAGGAGTGCCGGACGCTTATCATCTGCGGCTGGCCAGGGCAGGCAGGGATGTGGCCGTATGCTTCGGCGCTACCCGTGTCCCTGCAACTTGCTGCCCACTGGCGACACAGGGGGGTTTAGTGGGTATGCCCTCCCATTTTGGGAGGTGTGAGCCACACACCATGCCGCCTCCCTCCGGAGGCGGCATGAAGGTGCCTAATGCATTCCCCTCTTAAAAAAAAAAGGAGCAAAAAGATGATAGGCCGCTCCCTTAGATCCCTTACATTAGGTACTTAGGAGATGTCCTTGGAGGAGGGAGACGTCCTTTTCAGGACCGATCCCTAGGCTGCCCCAAGTGGGGGGGCCAAGCCGGAGTCTGCCTAGCAGACCAGCGCTGATAGCTTTGCGGCGTTATAATTGAGGACCCTCGTTGCTGTCGCCCTAGGCGCAAACTGACGGTGGCAACCAGGGTTTTTAGTGGGTATTCTCTGCCGACGCGGAGCGAGTCCCACATAACCCGTCTGCTTCCCGGGCAGCGGGTATGCGTAAACTGCATTTCTCCCTGGTGAAACAAAAAAAAAAGGTACTTAGGAGATTTATACGAGCTCGATGGCGCCGCGGTCTTGTTCGCTTAACAATGATCGCAACGTTGTGCAACCATTGGCGCGGTCAATCCGATGATGGGTGACCAAAATTTGACACCGATTTCCTCCGTGCTTCGGAAGGCACGTTAAGCTGTTGGTCCCGGGTGCTATCTCTACCAACTCAGATAGCAGTCGTTACATCATATCAGAGATGATGATAACTCTGACGCCTAAACTGGGAATGGGTATAGCTTACCCTAAGTGTTGCGGAGGTCTGATGGCAGTCGCTCTGTGTAAAAGGTTAGCCCTCGCCAAATCTCTCAGTTTGGGAAGCCGACCCTGAGACGATCGGGAAAAAGGCTAGGAGGATGAGGAGATTTATACCAACGTCCATATTCCAGTGTTCATAATCGAGAACCACGAGCCGGAGCTGGGTCAGTTGGTGGGGAGGGCGCTGAAGGTGGCCGAGGAGCAGCAGGCCGTGAGGGTCGATGACTCCATCGTACTACTGGACCGGGAGAACGAGGAGGAGAGCTATGGGAGATGTGAGTACACAGGACCTAAAGATGTACCTACCGGATTTAAAGGAGCGACCCATCGTATTTTCGCTTCAAGCCAACCTCACCTGCCCGTGGTGCATCCTGCCGAATAACAAACGAGGTGCTGGCGACCGACTGGTGGCGGTGTAACCATCACGATTGAAGGCGTAGCTAAATACCACAGGCCGATGACAAGCATCAGCCTCACTTTTTTTTTCATAGTGGCTCGACATAATGGCTTCCCTACGCCTGATGGAAAGCGAAAGAGAAGCCCAAGTTGCTGTGATAACGGGCAAGTAACTGGTCAGTTACCTGTCAGTTGCCACCGCCGTGCCGGCCAAATCCTAAACCCCCACGAGCTCCGGAAACCCTACTCACCGGCAGAAACACGGAGCGAGATGCTGCGCCCTGCGATTGCAATCCGGCCTGCCCAGCGTGGCGATAATGGGTATGTAGTGTGTGTACGACATACGAGTGCACACACGCATCTCTCCCCATATATAAAGATGTGTAATGCAATAAATGACATTATAATTGATCGCAGTCAGAGTTTTACTTAACCCGAACCCGCCACATTGCATGGCGACCCTGCCAGTGCTGCCTTCGGCGGCGCTGCGCAGACGGTTTTTGATATGATAATAATAATTAAAATTAAAAAATGGACTAATAAAAGGTGCGCGAGTGACGGACATTTTAACATGGACAATTTAAAATAGTTTATAATGTATTTAAATAATTATTACATCTAAATATAAATTCTTCAGTAACATTTAAAATTGATTCATAATAATATCAATATGGAGTGGTGTTAAAAAAAACTGTATCGAGTGGTGAAAGACATTGTGGTGATGTGGAAGCTGAAAAGCAGGGCGCCGGGAGACCATGGCGTCCGATGTGGAAGTAGCAGAGCAGGGTGCCGGGAGATGTTGGTGTCGGATGGATGTAGATAAGTAGCCGGCTGCCGGGAGATGTTGGAGTCGGAAGTGGATGCAGCCGGGAGTTGATCCAGTCATACCCCAACCAACCAACCAACAATCCACTAACGTCAACGATCTATTATTCCAAGGATAAACCGCGAACGGTTCCATTTATAAATGTTTTAGTAATTTTCTAATTAAGTATTTTAAAATTTGTATTAACTAGGAAATAAAAGGTTCCTTTTTTTTGACAATTAAATACTATTCTAAGTAGAAGTTGCAATATTTTTTTTTTTTTGAGAATTTTAACAAGAGTTTAAGGAAGTAAATGATGTATGAAGAATTTATTTTATGATTAAATTAATGTGATTAGAATTTTTAATATTGTGTTTTATAATTTTGAATTAGTTGTTGACGATAGACAAATTAGTAGTTTTTTTTCTTCAAAAAGAATGTGTAATTTTAAAGTACATATATATGAAAAGATTTTTTTTTATATAAATAGTGTGTCTTATAAATTGTGTTTATTTGATTTTTTTTACAATGGTTGCACAGATAAGTAGGGACAAATGTAAATTTCGTGTAATGTTTTTTAATATTTTATTGGTCACTAATTTAAAAAAATGTTATATTTACAGTTTCCCAGAGATAGTATTATCAGAAAGGTGCGTAATTAAAAGTGAAATTATGTTTTTATTTATTAGAAAAATTCTCTTTCTTGCTGACCTAGCAACACATAGTTATGGCATGTATTAATTTGTTTTGTTTTTTTAATGAATTTCAGTAATTGATTTTAATTTTTTGTTACAATTTTGTCATTAAAGAAAATGTTGCAAATTACTTAAAACACGTAAATCAATAAATTGTTACATAATGTACTATACTTTTAAAGAATGTTATAACCATATATTTTGGATTTTGGTATTTTAGGTAACTTATTAAATATTACCAGGTACATACATTAGGTCATATGATTGTTTTCGAATAAGCGTTGTAAATGTGTCATAAAAACAACAAGTATTGTATTTCGATCGGTGTTGTAACAAGAATTATGCACATGCAATAATGCAAGTTAACAATTTAGCGAAGTATGTAGCAACATAAGTCGTGGTGTAAACAATCCCACTGTAGGTTTGCTGGACAAGCACAATTAAAACATTGCGACATATTAGGATTGATACCTAATCTTAGCAGGAAAGTTTTATGAAATTAATTATTGTTACATTTTAGGCATGGTAATTGATTGTATAGAGTTGTTGAAATAATTTTGTTTTGAAAGGATGGAAATGATTAGATATGAGTATGTAGCTGTATTAAAAATCTTTTTGTGATTGTTATGTACAATTAGGTACAGTGATGTTAAAGAAATGGTATTTGATTGATTTAATGCAGGATGAGGAATGCTGATAAGATTTTTTTTTAGAAATATGGGAGTATACGGTTTTAAGAAAGGATTATGCGATTGGATTGATCACCCAAGAGCGATGAAATTCTTATTTACTTTGTATTCGATTTGGAGTGATAGTTGTTTTTGAAAGATTGGAATGAAAGGTTAAGATTATTATTTAATTCTCGGATATACGAAATGTACGATAGGTACAAATAGGGATCGAGTCCTTCAGTAATATCAAGGTGTGAACGAGATTCCCCTTCGAATTCTGTTGGAGACCAAAAATGTCTTAATTACTGACCCTATAATTATATTATTGTGATGATGGTACATTGCGGGTCAGGATCCTTCCATTCGATCATGGTGTGAACGAGTTTTCCTCTGTGAGATAAGTTGGAGTCCAAAGTCAAAGAGACTTAAATTATGACCCCCATTAGGTATATAGGTTGCGAGTACAACCCAAATGGCATATGAGATGTCCATTTTGTATGTTAATAAGATGAATAGTAAAGTCGACTATAAATAAATAAATGAGTTATGATATTGTGTACCAAAATAAATATGGAATAAATAAGTGTATATGCGAATAAAGGAATAAATATACGAATAGAAGAATTATGTGAATAAGATGTTAGGTGAATACAGAAGTGTGATGTAAGGATATGACTATACCGATATTGACAAAAAGAAGATGAAAGAATAAAGAAAATGGCATACAAAAGTAGGAAATGTAGTGAGGAATTTTAAGAAATGAAATGATAAGATGTTGATGGATTTTTTTTGATAAATAAATAAATTGATGGATAAATGAATATTGAAATGTTTTATACAATTTATGGGATTATTTAAATTTATCAGAAATGTTTTTTTTTTAATGAGTGAAAAGAAATATAATGTATAACAGTTTCAATTTTTGTGTCTGAAAATCTGAATTTTGAAAATATAAAAAGTATTAATTTTAAAATGTGCAATTAAAAATAATAATATTGTGAATCTGTGCAATCCATCAATCAAAACAAATGTATTAGATAATAATAATATCGTCAACAACACTTTTACTTTTTAACTTCTAAGTATACAAAAAAATGTATATTTTATTATTTTTTTTGTCTTTTTAAAGGGGGAGGTGTAGTGTGTGTACGACATACGAGTGCACACACGCATCTCTCCCCATATATAAAGATGTGTAATGCAATAAATGACATTATAATTGATCGCAGTCAGAGTTTTACTTAACCCGAACCCGCCACATTGCAGGTATATCCTCCAGATGTTTGCCCTAAGTAGCGAATAACTGGTGAGGCTTACCTATGTCTACTACACTACAATAGGCTGATGATGATGACATCCAAAACATTAGGCTGTGGAACTCTCTTCCAGCACACGTGTTCCCTTCTTCGTATACTTTTAAACGGGCGTGAAGCGGTACCTACCTACTTACTAAATGTAGGCAATGCAGGATCGCAAACATATTTCTGTACCCAAATGGCGAAAACCCATAAAGATTCGTCATGAGTGTCGTGACGAATGTCTATGGGATGGGATGACACGACTGGCTCTTTGGCTCAGTTGGTAGTGGACCAAGGGTCGTGGGTTCGATGCGTGTGTTGAACACTCGTGTTTGATCCGTGTCTGTGCAGGGCCGTCTCTACCAGGGGGTGTAAGGGGTGCGGCGCACCCGGGCGCAGGGCGCAGGTTGAGTACGGCACCCCGGCGCCGAATAGGTATACTTAAGATGGCCCTGCGTGTTTTATATTTGGATTTAAGTACCGAAGGTACCACAAATCTTAACTAATATTATAAAGCTGAAGAGTTTGTTTGTTTGAACGCGCTAATCTCAGGAACTACTGGTCCGAATTGAAAAATTCTTTTTGTGTTGAATAGACCATTTATCGAGGAAGGCTTTAGGCTATATAACATCACGCTGCAACTATTAGGAGCGAAGAAATAATGGAAAATGTGAAAAAAGAAACGGGGGAAAAATAACTATTCCACGCGGACGAAGTCGCGAGCACAGCTAGTATAGTATATTTGTGGTACCTTCGTTGTTCTGATACCCATAACACGAGTGCTTAAGCTACTTACTTTGGGATCGTAGCAATGTAGGTGATGTTGTCTGATATTTATTTCATGTCTGCCTGTTTGCTTTTCAGGGTTTCCTATTAACAACGCTAAGTTCTAAGTAAACATTTCTTTTCCAGTCTGCTCCGCAATCTCTAAAGGGGTGTCCCTCATCGTTGACCTCTCCTGGTCTCCGTGGGAGCTGGCCGAGAGCGTGGCCGGTGGGGGCGGAGTACCCTTAGTTCGGACTGCTCTGAGCATGCAGAGACTCCTTTCAGCTGTCGCCAGCCACTGCGCCTCGAGGAATGCGACTGATGCCGCGTTGATTACTGAGAGCGAAGCGGGTAAGGGGCCCTACTACAGAAAACGAAAACGATCATTCGTTGAACGGATCGCGTATTTTTGCCCCATAAATCCCTCTCATTTGTCCCTCCCGTGTTGGAATATACAAACTAAGATCGTTTTCGTTTTCTGTAGTAGGGCCCAAGGTCTTCTTTTGACTGACTCGATGGCTCATTTGGTAGTGATCTCTGCCCTCTGAGCTAAGCGTCGTGGGTTCGATTCCCGCACAGTACACACATTTGTGTTCATTAACATGTCTGTTTGTATTGGTCTGGGTGTTTTCTATGTATAATACGTATTTATTTACAAAAAAAAACAATCTAAAAGACGGACTAATTACGTCCATTGTTAATTTTCGTTTTTTGTACTAGTGATGTCGCTGCGAACAGTGCGTCTCCTTAGGGACATATGCGGAAGACCAGCGTCACGGCGTCTCTTGTCGCCGCGACATATGCTGAGCATTTTGTCCTTTTCAGTGACATGTTATTTTATTATGAATATTATTGTATTAGCTATAAGTCCTATTATTTGTCACTGAATGAACATATTTTCTTTCTTTCTGATTACATTTTTTACTGCAACAGTCCTATTGTGAGCGAAGATTCGCTGCCCCTTTCCCTACCTCTCTTAAAACCTACCTCACTTTGCCCTCAGACGTCGACAGAGCTCTATACGAGCTGCTAGGTCGCTCCAACATCCGTCTCTGGGTCCACGCAGGGCTCACGAGAGACTCGGCCCGCGCCCTCAAGAACATGCGACCAGACCCAAGCTTTTATATCATCGTTGGGGAGAGTGGTTTTGTCATGGATACTTATAGACGGGTAGGTACCCTTAATAATAATACCAGCTGCTACCTATTTTTCATCATCGTACATATCGTACCAATTCAAGATCTTGATAGTGGGAAGTCTTCCAAGGTACTTTTTGCACGTAATTTTCTGCATCGTGCAACAGTTCTTTGGTATCAGGGGCCCTACTACAAAAAACGAAAACAATCGTTCTGTTACATCCCTCCGATGTCTACCTTTAGGCTGACCGGCAGCCCTACCATAAAATGCTAGATAGGCAGTTTAGGTCCCGACCGACTGGGTTCGCTTCACGAACGCCAGTCTATCCCCGATCCTCATACGCGCCGGTTGCCATCTCGAACTATAATTTCTATATCATTGTGTTTGAATTCAATTCCTTTTTTTTAAAACCTTGTGGGATAGGCCCGTTGTAACATTGGTGGCAGCGAAAAAGGGATGTGAAAAATCATCCTCGGAACGTCTCGTTTGTGCAATATCCGTGAACTATAAATTTGTTTTTATCCACTGTGAATGTGTGCTAAATCCGTGAACTATATCTCTTCACATCGCTGTATCTCACTGTATCATCTCCGTATCCTGTGAAAGAGAAGTTCGCCGTGTCCCGCCGAATCAATCACCGTGTCCCGCCGAGTCGTTCACCGTGTCCCGCCGAATCAATCACCGTGTCCCGCTGAGTCAATCACCGTGTCCCGCTGAGTCAATCACCGTGTCCTGCTGAGTCGTTCACCGTGTCCCGCTGAGTCATCCGCCATGTCCAGCTGAGTACCCTGCAAATAGAAGTAGTAAAGTAGTCAACTTACCTCTGTGTCCCGCTGTATCGTCACTGCATCCTGTAAAGAAAGAAGATACTTACCTCCGAGTCCCGCGTGCAAGAAATTAATCAACATCATCTAACAAGAATCGAATCCCTTATCGCATCGGAATGCGGTCCCAACTTCCCGTCGCCGCTACACTCGCCGTATGTGCAACATTGTCGCAGTGAGTCTGGTCTTTGTTCCTATACACTAAGCAATAGTGTTACTTTGTTACGTCTTACAATAATCATAAGCATTTCTCCGTATCGTTTAATCCCGTCTTATAGTTTAGTTAAAAGTTGCGTCATATTATTTAATCTCGTAAGTTATAATTAAGTTGTGTAAATTTCTATATTTTATGTGTGTACACAATGCCTAAGGACGATATCTTGACGGTTCCTATATCCGAATATGACCAGACAATTCACTCAGATACTAGGCCCCCGAGTCCGGGGCCCGCACTGGCAGACAAAAGGGCACGAGGAGGCAAAAGCCCCGCCGCCGTACCAGTTCCTCTGCCATTCCTAGACTTCAATATCCTTTTAAAGTTTATTAAACCCTACGACGGGAGTAGGGAAACACTAAATAGTTTCTTAATAAATTGTAACAATGCCTATGAACTGGCCAGCGAGTCACACAAACAGATCATATTTAAATACATCATATGCCAACTCCAGGGCAAGGCCGAGATAGCCTGCTCCATCAAGGAATTCACAAATTGGGAGCAATTAAAAGATTTCTTAAAAAACCAATTCAGCGAAAGAAAACACTTCGCCCACCTGCTCACTGAGCTCCAGGAGAGCAGACAATTACCAAATGAAAATGTTAGCCAATACGCCTTACGCGTCGAAACATACCTCTCCCAACTGCTCACTGAGATTTCTCTCAGCGACACGAAAGTTAACTCGAAAGTTAACAACTGCTCACTGAGATTTCTCTCAGCGACAAGAAAAATTCCTGGGCGTACTGCCTCCATGCAGGAGCTAGCCCTTCACCATTTTCTAATGGGGTTGCACCCCAGACTCTGCACCATCATAAGGTGCAGGTCTCCAAAAACTCTTAACGAAGCCATAAACCTTGCTATATCTGAAGAAAGAATTCAACAAACATTATCGAAAAGAAGTGCTATTTCAGAACGTAATGACTCGCAGCCAAGAAGGCCTTTCGCTAGGGGCGTACCAAATCCAAACCCGACTCGTTCCCTCGTTCCATTTAGGCCATGTAGGTATTGCAAATTCCCCGGGCATACGATAGAAAATTGTAGAAAACGGGCATACAACAATAACAGGTTTAATACAAATTTCCAACAGCAACCTTCCAGTTCTAATCCGAACCCAATGCGTAGGGTGAACTTCACCCATGGGTCGGAAGACGAGGTCCAGGATGAACCGACCTCGGAAAACTAAACGGCGCCTCGTTTAGGCGTCGCACGAGTCGCATTTCTGCAAACAATGACGCCCTTGAATCCACCGCTCAGACGTCATATGCTTCTGCAGTAGGTAGGAAAATTACTAACTCAATTAAAAATACTATCTCTGCACAGTCCGCGGCTTGCGGATTCCCTGCAACAAAATCTACTAAATCAAATAAAAATACTATTTCTGCACAGTCCGCGGCTTGCGGATTCCCTGCAACAAATCCTACTAAATCAAATAAAAATACTATTTCTGCACAGTCCGCCGCTTGCGGATTCCCTGCAACAAAACCTACTAAATCAAATGATATTACTAATCCTGCACAATCCGCCGCTTGCGGGTTCCCTGCAACAACCATTACTAAATCCACTGTATCCTCTTTGTCATCCAATCCAGAAAAGCCTACAATTATAAAATCAGTCGTATTCACTGCATCCAAGGCTTCTAAAAATCACACTGTATCCAAACATCCTATAACTCCTGAACCCAAAAGTAGCTTACCAGAACCTACTCAATTCAAACTTCCTCTCAGTAAAGAGTCAGAAGTATACGAAATCTCTTTTGATCCATCTAAAAAGTCTCTACCCTACGTAATTGTAAATACCACTGTATCAACCTTACCCTTAACCTTTTTAGTAGACACCGGTTCTGCAATTAGTCTCGTGAAAAAATCAGTAATAGAAACAAAATCACCATTACAAAAAGAAACCTTAAAACTTAAGGGTTTCAGTTCTACTGAGGACACTGTTCCCACTTTGGGGTCGTTAAACATTAAAATAAAAATAGACGAAAACCCCCATCACCACCTAACACACAAATTCCATGTGGTGGATAATGTAGATTTACCATATGATGGTATCATTGGTAATGATTTGCTTACTAAATTCCAGGGCAGTATCAATTTCACTAGGGAAATTATGAGACTATCTAAACTTGAAATAAAACTTTTCTTTACTGACCCATTCTTTATCATTCCTGCACGCACCGAAAAGGTCATAGAGTGCACTGTCTCAAACCCAGACCTGAAAGAGGGTCTCGTTCTAGATCAAAGCCCTTCAAAGGAAATCCTAATTGCAAATTGTTTAGTTAAAGTAAAGAAAAACAATAAAGTAAATTTATCAGTTATAAACACATCTGAATCTGCTGTTAACTTAAAAACAAACCTTAACCTAATACTCACCCCAGTTGACTCAATCCGCTCCGAATCCGCCGAAGATACTATTCCAGTAAACTATTCCAATCACCAACCTTTCAACGACTGATGAACACAGTCTTATCCGGATTACAAGGCCTTCGGTGTTTCGTCTACCTTGACGACATCGTCTCGTATTCATATGATCTTAAATCTCAAATCCAGAACCTTTCCACCATTTTCCAAAGACTCAGGGAAGCCAACCTAAAGCTCCAGCCCGACAAGTGTGAATTCCTCAGGAAAGAGGTCGCTTATCTGGGCCATACTATTTCAACCGAAGGGGTCAAACCAAACCCCGACAAGATCAAAGCCGTAGTCCAATTTCCAACTCCTGCTACTCCCAAGGACATTAAATCATTCCTTGGTCTGGTCTCTTACTATCGCCGTTTCATACCTGACTTCTCTAAGACCGCAAAACCACTGACCTCACTCTTAAAGAAAAATGTTCCATTCAAATGGGAAAACCAACAACAGGTCGCATTCGATTACCTTAAAGAAATGCTTACTTCTGCACCTGTCCTCTCCTATCCTGATTTCACCAAACCATTTATACTAACATGTGATGCTTCCAATCATGCTGTCGGCGCTGTAATCTCTCAAGGCGAAGTTGGCAGAGACCAACCCATCGCATATGCCTCGCGAACACTTAATAAAAGCGAATGCAATTACAGCACAACGGAGAAAGAACTCCTTGCTATAATCTTTGGCTGCAAACAATTCCGACCATACCTTTATGGTCGAAAATTCCAAATCGTGACCGACCACCGGCCTCTTAAATGGCTATTCAATCATAAAGACCCCAGCAGTAAAATGCAACGCTGGCGTCTCAAACTCGAAGAGTACGAGTACGAAATAGTTTACCGAAAGGGAAAATTAAATGCAGCCGCCGACGCACTCTCACGATACCCTGTAAATCCTATTCTACGAAATCGACGTACAA
Source organism: Conogethes punctiferalis (assembly GCA_031163375.1). Classification (NCBI taxonomy): domain Eukaryota; kingdom Metazoa; phylum Arthropoda; class Insecta; order Lepidoptera; family Crambidae; genus Conogethes; species Conogethes punctiferalis. The sequence goes on along the minus strand of CM062105.1, from coordinate 7,546,254 downwards.
GACCAACCAATCCCACTGACTCCACTGATCCTACTAGTTCTACCAACCCTACTACTTCTACTAATCCTACTAATCCCACTGATTCCGCTGATAGTGCCAGTCCTGCAGATCCTACTACTTCCATGAATCCTACTAGTTCTACTATTCCTGTACCAAATCCTCTGCATCAGTCAACTTCAAATCCTCAACCTCAAGAGGACTTACCAGAGCAAGCGCCGCCTGGCGGCCAATACGATAATGATGCATCATCACCGTTCAGCCCTCTGAGCCTGAACGACCTCGGCATAAGCCTTCCTGCTATTTCCAATTACGATAGCAATAGTCTACCATGCATAGACCTGCTCGACGATAATGACGAGGACCTAGGGCTTTACAGCCCACCAAACCCTAACGTAACTACTAAATCCGAAGGTCCCGATCCTGAGGACCCTACTAGTTCATTACCTGCTGCAAATCGGCAGACTTCTACACCCTCGGTTCCAAATCCTGAAAACAACAACTTACCTTTACAATCTCGATCTCCCCACTCTTTACCTGAAATAGAAAGCGACTTACCTATACCATCTCCTGCTCTGGATTCTTCCACACCTAATCCTGAAACGCAAGAAATACCAAATGCTATTCCCGAGACTTGCGATTATCCAACATTCCTAAGGGAAGTTAATAGCCAAAGTAAAACTTTTAATACTAGAATCTTTGAACACAATGAATCCCTTTTGAAAACTCAAATCAAAACTGTCCTCGTTCCTACATCAATAGATCTGGATGACTCTAACGCATATGTTCCTGAAATACTTGAACAACTCACAGATCCCAAAGATACCCTATATAAAGAAAAGCAACTATACTCCTTTGAGGAGGTCCCTTTCAGCAACAAACACTTATTTTTTATGTTCTCAAAGGTAAATCATTTTGACGACTGTACTTACCCGGAAATATTCCAGACCTTGAGAGCCATTCGAAACCACCTTGTAACCCTCGGCGACCAGGTCAAAGAGATCGCTGTATCCGACTTCCAAAATCCATTCGAAAAACATTCCTTTGCAAAAATCTATAACATCCTGGTCTACCTTTTCCATAACACAAATATCTCAATCAACGTTTACCACAACACCATAATATATCCAAGCCTCAGTGAGATAAAAAAGATCCTGAAGGAAAATCACGACCTTCCCATAGCCGGCCATTTGGGCGTGAACCGAATGCTAAGCCGGATTCAGGAAAAATATTACTGGAAGGGGATGAAGACAGACGTAGAGAACTACATTAAACAATGCTCATCTTGCCAAGAGAATAAAGCCCTCAGGAGGTGCAACCGAGCACCGATGCAAATTACCACCACCTAGTCCCTTTCAAAGAATATCTCTAGACATTGTTGGTCCTCTACCAGAATCAGGAACTGCTAAGCTCAAGTACATTATGACCCTTCAGGACGACCTAACTAAATTCTCTGCAGCATACCCTCTTCGCAGCGTCACTGCTGAAGAAACTACCGACTGCCTCATCCATTTCATTTCTCTCTTTGGTATCCCTAAAACCATTTTCACCGACCAGGGTACCAACTTCACAGCTGACCTCTTCAAGAAAACTTGTCAATTCCTCAAAATCAAACAATTATGGTCGACTCCTTACCACCCTCAGTCTCAAGGCGCCCTTGAAAGGAGCCATTCCACTCTAAAAGAATACCTTAAATCGTTTGTCAACGACAACCAGGACGACTGGCCCCGGTACGTGTATACGGCGATGTTGGCTTACAATACCGCGATACATTGTACAACAAATTTTTCGCCATACGAGCTCCTTTTCGGCCATAAGGCCTTCATCCCTGATTCCCTCTACAGCCAGGACCTTACCACTTACCCGGACTACATCCGGATGCTTCAACACCGGCTCAAATTATCGTGGGAAAAGGCTGTAGAGAATGTTCAGAAATCCAAAGATAGGTCCAAATCTTACTACGACAATAAAACGCGTCCCATCCGGTACAAGGTTGGAGATTACGTCTACCTGAAAAATCACTTACGATTGCGGAAGGCACTTTCGCCCATATGGAAGGGACCATATAGGGTAATTGCCATACATGGCAACAACACATTAACGTTACTAATAAACCGACGCCACGCCAAACATCATTTTGATGAGGTGAAACTGGCGGGCGTCCACCCTAGTTCTCCATAAATAAATATATATATTAATAATTTAGTTCTAATACTATCTCATTGGCAACCGCGAATCAGATTCTATTTCCTTTTAGCATAAGTTAGTTACTATTCCCTGCTTATTAAGATCTAGTTAATAAATATCGTTTTAATGCTTTGATAACTACTATTTCATAAATTTCTATTTTCTATTTCCAGGGTGTGGGCCCTAACAACACCACAATACATATCTCAGATCCCTTCGAGTTCAGGGATTTATTTCGATTATATTGGAAAAGCCAAGATAATCAACGGACACTTAAGCATAGTAATCCCGATAGATATATCCTATGTTAAGTCACATGTAGACAATATCAATATCATCCTAAGCAAAGTTAATATTATATGTAGTCAACTTAAGGTTTTAGATAATTCTGAGTGCAACAATGAACTCCAAGTTCTCGCTCTCCGGTTCAAAGGCATTATTAAAGAATACTCTTCTATATCTCATTTGATTGATACTAGATCTAAACGCGCATGGTTTAGCGGAATAGGTACCGTCATGAAACAAATCTTCGGCACGTTAGATGAAAACGATGCTGTCAAATATGATAATGCTGTTAATTCTATTCAGAATGACCAAAAGAGAATGGCTTCACTAATGCAAGATCACATTTTAGTTACTCAATCTGTTCTTACCAAATTCAATGAAACCTTTCATAAGGTACAAATTAATGAAGGCCTTCTCCGTGTAGCTATTGACAAGCTCTCTACGAAACTTGAAGATGTAGCAGCTACATCCAACCTGCTTCTCATTAGTTCGGAAATGAATACCCTGTTTACAAACCTAGAATCCTCACTACTAACTCTCTCCTTTCAACTCGAGGACATTACGAGTTCTTTGCTATTTGCTGGATTGAACACTATTCATCCCTCTATCATAACGCCGCGACAATTATTCAAAGAGCTTGCCGATAACTACAGGCACTTGCCAAATGATCTAGAGCTAGCTGTAAGCCTAGACATAGATAATATCCATGTGTTAATGAGAATAAGTAAGTTAATTAGCTACTATGTTAAAGATAAGCTTATGTATATTTTACAAGTCCCCTTAGTTAGTCCACGCGAATTCTATTTCTATCACTGTATCCCTTTACCAATTCCCCATAACGCTACAAGACCAGACTCATTCAGCGTGATAATCCCTGAAAACAGATATACACTTATAACTAAGGACAAACTCTACTACGGCCGCGTCGATTCCTTAGAGAAATGCAAAAACACTATTTATGAAAATTACATCTGTGAAATAATGAGTGTAATTCCAACAAATACTAATCCCAGCTGTGAAAGTGAATTGTTATCCAAATTTGTTACTAAATTACCAGTTCAATGTAAAACGGAGTTCATCCACGGAACCTTAGATATTTGGAAGCCACTCCGTGGAAATAGGTGGCTATTTATACAATCTCTCTCTTCTAAGTTATCCATAGATTGTTCCAAAACCGAGCTATTAGAGTTAAATATATTAGGCATCGGCATCCTAGAAATTAAGCCCTTTTGTAAAGCATATTGCAAAGACACTAAACTTTTACCTAAAACAAATGTATTTAATATCACTGTACCTACTATAAATTTAGATTTTAACCTTATTAATGACTCATGTTGTAACTTAGCCAAATTTAACAAAATGTCAAACAGTGTCCCCAAATTAAAACTAGAACATTTAAATTTAGACAAAGTAGATTTCCATAAGAATATTAATGATAAAATTTACAAAGACTTAAACAATATTATTGATCAACCACACATTGTAAAATATGGGACACATTATTCTGTATTAACACTGTTTCTTATTTTTACTATTTCATGTTTTGTTTTATATAAATTTGTAATTAAAAAACAAGGTGGCAACCCTCGTGAAGACAGTCATCACGACATCCCCTTAGTTAACATCACGAATCGTCCTATTTTAGAAAACAATGACAGACAAACTCTGACTTCAACTTTAGATTCTAAACCAGAATCCCCCGAATTAGATGAAAAGCCCTTTGCACAAACTCGAACCAAAATCTAAAATCCCATCTTTAAGATATTACTATAACATATTCACCTCTATATAAATATATAACAAATATATCATTGTCCCTTTTATCTATTTACCATTCCTATCATTTACTATTTTATCATTGCTAAACCCAATTACTATTCCATAACTACTAATCCTAATTACCATTTCAATTACCATGTCCATTTACAATTTATTTCTATTCCTACTATTTCATATATTTCCACTATTTACTATCTCACTACTTACCATTCCTAATTCCATTTTCTTCATAAACTTAAAGGACTTAACCCTTAAGTTTACTCTTAAAGGGGGGAGGTGTTACATCCCTCCGATGTCTACCTTTAGGCTGACCGGCAGCCCTACCATAAAATGCTAGATAGGCAGTTTAGGTCCCGACCGACTGGGTTCGCTTCACGAACGCCAGTCTATCCCCGATCCTCATACGCGCCGGTTGCCATCTCGAACTATAATTTCTATATCATTGTGTTTGAATTCAATTCCTTTTTTTTAAAACCTTGTGGGATAGGCCCGTTGTAACAGTTCGTTGAACGGATTGCGTATTTTTGCCCAATTGCGTATTCAACAATTTCTTTGATACTGGGCCTTTACCACCAAAATGAACTAAATCATTTAAAATAATCAACTTTGACGTATTTTAGTTCGTATAGGGGCAGCGCAGACGACAGACTATCCGTGACGCACTTTTTAGTCTGTGATGCAATTATACGCAGTAACACACACGACGCGCAAAAATCTGTCGCGGATATTTCACAGACTCAACGCACATCTTCGATCATTCTGTCGGCAGAGCTGTAGCGACCTAGATGCTCTTTTTAAATGTCTCAGACGCAGACTCTATTGCACAAAAAGTCTGTCGTCTGCGTAGCCCCATATTCGAACACGGGAGTGACAAATAGGCCGGATTTATGGTACCAAAGTACGCGATCCGTTCGACGAACAATCGTTTTTGTTTTTGGTGGTAGGGGACCAGCTTTCAGTCGCGACTTTCCCAAATGGATACGATGTAGGGACCTTCAAAAAGCGAGCCTACAGATCTCTCAAGGGCTGGCAACGCACCTGCGACTCCCTTGGTGTTGCGGTGTCTATGGGCTGAAGTGATCACTTACCATCAGGTGGCTTTAAGGCCGTTTGCCGTCATAAAAAATGTCTTGTTTTTATAGTTTTTCCATCGGAAGAGCGGGGACACGGCACGGTGGCACCGATTCACGGTGCTGGGGGGCTACTCCACAAAACGAAAGTGATCGGAAACGAACAAAAAAAACGATCATTTCATGGACCGATCGTGAAGGTTCCACAAACTCTAATAAAGCGTTTTGACCCCACGTCATTGAACTGTTTACCAGAGGCCGTGTTCCCCGATAACATCATCATCATCATCAGCCTATTGTAGTCCACTGCTGGACATAGGGCTCCAGTTGTTCGCTACTTAAGGCAAACGCTAGGAATCCCACAAATATTTAATTCTACAGGCAGTTAAGGAGAAGTTAGTCCGTCGAGACTTCCGTTGGTATCTGCTCCTGACAGACTACTCTGGGGAAAGTTTTGACACCAGTCAACTTGTACTGCCGACTATGATGTTGCACGTGGACGCCAACGAGTGCTGTAAGCTGCTGGGCTCGAAAGATGACTGTAGCTGCCCTTCTGATCTGAAGGTAGGTACAAAATAGGGGGCGACATCATTATTATCATATTTTCGCTCTAAGCCACCAAATTACCTCCGGGTCGGGTTTCTGCTGGTGAGTAGGGTTTTCGGAGCTCGTGTGGGGTTAGGGTTGGGTCGGCATGGCGGTGGCAACTGACAGGTTACTGACCAGTTACTTGCCAGTTGTCACAGCGATTTGGGCTTCTCTTTCGCTTTCCATCTTTTGACGCTTTTGACTGGCTCGACGGCTCATTTAGTAGTGATTTCTGCCCTCTGAGCCAAGGGTCGTGGATTCGATTCCCGCACAGTACAAACATTTGCGTTCATGAACATATCTGTTTGTATTGGTCTGGGTGTTTTCTATGTATAATAATAGATAGATAGATAGATATTCTTTATTGCACAAAAACAAACATTACAGACAAGGTATTACAATCAACTAGTGGTACAATTTAGGCGGTCTTATCGCTAGTAAGCGATCTCTTCCAGACAACCTTCAGGTAGAGGAAGTGTGCTATTCTGAATAATGTATTTATTTACAAAAAAAATGTATCTATGTAAGTTTATCCGTTGTCTAGTACCCATAGTACAAGCTTCGGCTTAGTTTGGGGCTAGGTGGCGCTGTGTGGCCCAGCGTGACATGTCTTGGGTTATTTATTTATTATTATTTATTATCAGGCGTAGGAAAGCCATTATGTCAAGCACTATAAAAAAATACTAAAAAGATACTCGCATTTTTAACAACTGTACTATATTTCAGAGAAAGCAATACATTTTGAGCGGCCTCACGACATATATAGCGGAGACTTACTCCAAATTGGAGAATGATTTGAGGGTCGTGACGGCCAAAATGGACTGTGATAACGTACAGGCTTCAGAAATGAACGTGACCCGAGAGAGGGTCGTGAGACAGTTCGCTGATGATGAGCAGATCAGCAATGACACATTGTTCTATTGGGACGGTGAAAGGTATTATATGTTCTTTACAGGTAGACTATATATACTTATGTAGGAGCAGACTTGTCCCTACGAAAAGTGTAAGTACTTCCGCCGAGCTAGGTGATCGTGCTCGGGGACCGCGGTCCGATGGACCATCTTGGTTTTTCGTTTAAATATAGCGAGTCGTGATGAAAACGTATGTGAGTTGAAGGTCTTCCATACATTTTGTATGGAGCGATTTATTTCTCCATAGACCCGGATTTCACATCGCCATCGGTTGTTAGCTGGCGGAACTTGTATTGCATATTGTAGCGACGTGGAGGTTGTTGTAGCGGTGTGGAGATAGGTGTCGCTACAGCACTCCCCTCCTAGATGGAAAGTCTACGAGTCGCTACACTTAGTTTATTATTTTTCCCCGTTTTTTTTTTTTACATTTTCCATTATTTCTTCGCTCCTAATAGTTGCAGCGTGATGTTATATAGCCTAAAGCCTTCCTCGATAAATGGTCTATTCAACACAAAAAGAATTTTTCAATTCGGACCAGTAGTTCCTGAGATTAGCGCGTTCAAACAAACAAACTCTTCAGCTTTATAATATTGGTTAAGATTTATCAATTAATTTAGTTAGAGGTTACAGTAAGTTCACCCATGGCGCTGGTATTTATCTGATACCCCGAAATTTTAAATAACTGTAGCGACATGTAACAGCATCTATACACCCCTACAAAAGGGAATCCTACAACGCGCAAACGAAGTTTTCATCTCGACTCGCTATATATAGGGTGTGATGTGGAAAATCGTAAGATGATCAATTTCCTAGGTACATATTGACCTAAGATATGGATGGAGCTTTTGAAATCTAGTCAATGGTGTAATCCTTCGTGCTTCGTTAAACTTCTAATTCCACAGGCACCATAGTTTAGCTATAAGTAGATAAGATTAGGTATACTAACCGCATTAGATTAGTCTGTAAGGGTAGTGTATTTTAAGTTTAATTAATAAATAAATAAAAGTTATATATTGATGTAAGGGAGCGACCCATCATCTTTTCGCTCCAAGCCACTCTCACCTGGCCGTGGTGCATCCTGCCGAATTACAAACGAGGCGCTGGCAACCGGTGGCTTTATAACCATCACGGTTGTAGGCGTAGCTAAATACCACAGGCAGCAGCGTCACCGGAGCGAGGAGCTACGCCCTGCGATACCCAACGCTGGGTAGGCTCGGAGTGGCGATTATCATTACGAAACCCTCTTTGTATCACCAGGTCAGCTCTATATCTTCGTTCCACCTTCGTCCTCTCCACCTTCAAGCCTGACTCCGGGCTGGAGACGGTAGCGAGCTGGTCTGCCAACGAGGAGTATAAGCTGTTGCCAGGAGTCACCTTGGAGCCTCTGAGACCTTTCTTTAGGGTCGGAACCTCTCCGGTAATACAATTAGTGTTCATGAACATGTCTGTAGATGTGTATTTTGAGTGTTTGTTTGCATCTTTGTCTTCTACGACATCCAAAGAATTTAGAATTTATTTAAGAAATTTAAGAATCACCTAGGTGATTTGACCCCCGCAAAAATTTGACAGAAGCGTAACTTAACGCACCTGGCCAGGGGATTAAAGTCGACTGCAAATAAAATGAATTTTCTAGTTCACTTAATAAGTAGATATCTACCTATTTATTTACTTACTTACTTAAGTTTATCAGTTGTCTAGTACAAGCTTCGGCTGAGCACCAGAAACCCTACTCACCGGCAGAAACACGACCCGGAGGTCATTTGGCTTCGGTATTCTATAGGAGTACCTTCCCCGGACGGGCGCTCAATTGAAGCGAACATTCGCTATGCCCTACCTCACTTAATTTTATTTATTTATTTAATCTTTATTGCACATAACAATTTGTACAAAAGGCGGACTTAATGCCGCGTAGGCATTCTCTACCAGTCAACCATTGGGCTAAGCAGAAACAGTAAGAAGGTAGTGTGCTACAAACTAATAGGTACATAATTATGATGAGACTTATAGGAAGACCCAAAACAAAAAAAAATAAAAGAACTAATAAAGAATAAAAATGTTATATGTTGATTCATAGCTTACGTAATTACGTTATTAATCTTTTATCATCAGCTCATTTAACTAAGTTTGCATCTCATCCCCCAGGCCGTACCCTGGACCCTGCCCAAGCTGGACCCTGACACCGGGGAGCAGGTCTACAACGAGGATGGCCAGCCGGAGTACGAAGGGTACTGTATAGACCTCATCGCAAGGATTGCCGAGGTAAGATGCCATTGGAGGTTTAACTTTAATGGTTTAAGAGAGGTAGGGCATAGCGAATCTTCGCTCGAATTGAGCCGCCCGTCCGGGGAAGGACCTCCACCCTATAGAATACCGCAGTCAAATGACCTCTGGGTCGTGTTTCTGCCGGTGAGTAGGGTTTCCGGAGCTCGTGGGGGGTTAGGGTTGGGCCGGCATGGCGGTGGCAACTGACAAGTAACTGACCAGTTACTTGCCCGTTGTCACAGCGACTTGGGCTACTCTTTCGCTTTCCATCAGGCGTAGGGAAGCCATTATGTCGAGCCACTATAAAAAAAAAAAACTTAATACATTTGGTAAATGCAAACGTTCTATTGGATGCAAATTTGTTACTCTTTCACATAAAAGCTATTGAACAGATTTCATCGTAGTCTCGAACACCAGATTGACGAAAAGGCTACTATTTATCGGACTGGCTCAGTGGGTCAATTGGTGGCCCCTGCCTTCTGAAACAAGGACCGTGGGTTCGATCCCCGGGACAAACATTCGTGTGACGAACATTTGTTTGTTCCGTGTCTGGGTGTTTATTATATGTGTTTAAGTATATACTTATAAATAAGAAAAGCAATAACAAACTAAATTACGTTACCTGTATCCTTTAGCATGAAATAAAATCATCATCCCTCATTTGTAACTTTTCGGCTTACCCACATCTGTGTAATAAAAATCCCCTGTAGAGACAGACACTAAGCATAAAAAAGTGGTACCTACCGTAAGTTTTTCTGATACCCATCTATATATATAAAAGGAGAAACTGACTGACTGACTGACTGACTGACTGACTGACTGACATATCAACGCACAGCCCAAACGGCTAAACGTAGGCACTTGAAATTTGGAAGGGACGTAGCTTAGGTACCGTAGGGGTGCACTAAGAAAGGAATTCCCGAAATTCCCACGGGAACGGGAATTAGCGGGAAAATCCTTTTGTATGAAAAATCTAAACCGCTTAAGTTAGACGCTTGAAATTTGGCATGCAGGTACCTTAGTAAATATAAAGTTTAGTTATGGCTGTATTTTGAGAAATTCCCACGGGAACGGGAGTTAGCGGGAAAAAACTTTTGTATGTATAAATTTAAACACGCGGACGAAGTCGCGGGCAAAAGCTAGTAATCTATATATATAAAAGGAGAAACTGACTGACTGACTGACTGACTGACATATCAACGCACAGCCCAAACGGCTAAACGTAGGCACTTGAAATTTGGAAGGGACGTAGCTTAGGTACCGTAGGGGTGCACTAAGAAAGGAATTCCCGAAATTCCCACGGGAACGGGAATTAGCGGGAAAATCCTTTTGTATGAAAAATCTAAACCGCTTAAGTTAGACGCTTGAAATTTGGCATGCAGGTACCTTAGTAAATATAAAGTTTAGTTATGGCTGTATTTTGAGAAATTCCCACGGGAACGGGAGTTAGCGGGAAAAAACTTTTGTATGTATAAATTTAAACACGCGGACGAAATCGCGGGCAAAAGCTAGTACTTATTTAAGGATCGGAGTAATGTTTGTGATGTTGTTTGTCTGTTATATTTTATTTTATTTACCTACATGGATTTGTAATAAATGCGTGCAAAACTGCGGGTTGCAGCTAGCTAGGTATAAAAAGGTCACTCTTTCCAGACTATGGAATTTGACTACGAGATAATAACGCCTAAGGCTGGTACGTTCGGCAAGAAACTACCCAACGGATCCTGGGACGGCGTGGTCGGCGATCTGATGCGAGGGGTGAGCCATCGAACGAATTCTTATCCTATTTATAAACCAGGGATGTAAGGGCGACCTATCATCTTTTCGTTCCTAGCCATCCTCACCTGCCCGTGGTGCATCCTGCCGAACAACAAACGAGGCTCTGGCAAACCGACTGGTGGCGGTAAAATCATCACGATAGACGGCGTGGCTAAATGCCACAGGCCGATGACGGGCAGCAGCGTCACTGGAGCAAGAAGCTACGCCCTGCGATCGCCAACCCGCCTGCCCAGCGTGGCGATTATAGGTATATCCTCCAGAAGTTTGCCCCCTAGGTGGTGAACAACTGGAGAGGCCTGTGTCCAGCAGTGGACTGCAATAGGCTGTTGATGATGATGATGATGATTATAAACCAGCCTTAAATATGGAAACTATTCTCTGAAATTTACACTTCCTCTACCTGAAGGTTGTCTGGAAGAGATCGCTTACTAGCGAATAGACCGAGATTGTACCACAAGATGTCCGTTAAACCTTTTTCTCTATTTTGAGCAATAAAGAATAAGTATATATCCATCATATTTTTACTTAGATACCTATACGAAACTTAAAAACCTAAATCATTAACAGAAAATATTGCACTAGGTTTTATACCATGTAATATGGTTTAAAGTGGGCGACAGACAACTTTTATAATGTAAAAACTTCGAGACAGCTATAATATTGCTTAGAGACAACAATTCATTAATATAAAAAAAATAGAGAGTAGGTGAAAACACAGTGCCTTGGGGTAATCCGCTGATATGCGCTAGTAGATGGACCTATGATGAATATTAGAAGAGTACAGATCAATTAGGTAATAGGCATGACGACTAATCTTAATTTTTCTAAATTGTGAAAGAATTACTTCGCTTGTATGAAAAGTCCCCGAGCTATCACAATTTCAAAATCACAAATATGAACTCGCCCAAAAACGCTTCATGCAAACTGATAGTGTTTTGTAAGCCTCGTTTAAGAAGCTTGCTCGATGGCTATATTAAAAACTTGTTGTGATTTCTCAAATAAGTGTATTAGTGTAGTATTATAATGGTTCTTTCTGGCAACCATCAAATAACAAGGAAATTCAACCATGGTTTTCTAAAACTAGCACGTTCAACGCTTACGGTACGTTGCGCTTGTGTAGTGTCGTGTAAGCGCACGGCGTGACGTCAAACTGCATGCGCATCATTTATTTTATTTATTTATTTAAAAACCTTATGCTACCATTACAGGTATAACCCAATGCGATAACATAGCCATCCGTAAACTTACACTACTATACTATTACTATAACTTAATCTATCTACTATTATACATTTTATATTTATTATTATTGCCTATTGCTTTAGGTACATACATAATTATGTACAAATATATATGTCGCAGTCATCTGGTTGAATCTGCTATTCAATTGAATCACTAGCGCGTTCATTGAATGACGACATTTAATTGAATGCCTAAAGGATAACTCGTCAAGTTATTGAATGAAACATTCAACGTCTTGACTGAACGTCATTTTAGCATAGTCGTTGAATGGGTAAAAGCCGACTGTTTAATGTTTAGTTTTTAATTTTTCTTTAAAAGTATCCGGAGGCGGCGTATTAATAGGTAAATCCATGCTGTTACACTATTTTATTACGTATAAGTCAGTTTAAAGTAAATCTATTTAAAAAAATATCAACACTCAGGTGATGATGTTCGACGCCATATTTGTTTTAGTGACTACTAACGCCGCGCGGGAAAAAAAGGAACTAAATTACAATCACTTGACTGCTTTTACGTCCGCTCTGTTCAAAGGGCTATGTTTCAATCCGCTACCTAGTTGGACGTTAAGTGACGCGTGTTTAGTCAACGTTCGGTCTAGTCATTCAATTGAATGTCGTTATTCAATGAACGCGCTAGCGATTCAATTGAATAGGAGATTCAACCAGATGACTGCGACATATATATATCTCTCTATTTAACTTAACCTAACTTAATTTATAACAAATTATCCCTAGTGCATCATGAAAAGTCTGCCCGTCTCTCTCGCGCCTATCTTATGAGTGTGCCTATCTTATTAGTTATAGTTTTACTTTTGCTACTGTATAGTAAAATTGCATAAGTGTGAGTACTGTGAACGTTATAATATTTCGTGTAGGAGACGGACTTGGCAGTGGCTGCGTTGACGATGACAGCTGAGAGGGAAGAGGTGATCGACTTCGTGGCTCCTTACTTTGAACAGACTGGTATACTTATTGGTATGTATTTTCTACATCATCATCATCATCAGCCTGTTGCAGTCCACTGCTGGACATAGGCCTCTCCAGTTGTTCGCCACCTAGGGCAAACATCTGGAGGATATACCCATAATCGCCACGCTGGGCAGGCGGGTTGGCGATCGAAGGACGTAGCTCCTCGCTCCGGTGACGCTGCTGCCCGTCATCGGCCTGTGGTATTTAGCTACGCCTTCTATCGTGATGGTTTTACCGCCACCAGTCGGTTTGCCAGAGCCTCGTTTGTTGATCGGCAGGATGCACCACAGGCAGATGAGGATGGCTTGGAGCGAAAACGTGATAGGTCGCTCCCTTACATGCCTCTACCTACTACTACACTATTATAAAGAGGAAAGATTTGTAGGTACCTATTTTTGTACGTTTGTAATGAATAGGCTCAAAAAGTACTGGGCCGATTTAAAAAATTCTTTCACCAATAGAATGCTACATTCTTCCAATTTGACATAGGCTACATTTCATTTTGAAAAAAATTAGGGATCCTTGGTAAAATTTGAACAATGTAACCGAAGGTGTAGAAAAATGAGTCTCCCGTGCGAAGCCGGGACGGGCTGCTAGTATATTATATTTTTTTTAGGGATTTACACTGTCGGTACGGATGCAACCTATCATCTTTTGGGTCCAAGCCACCCTCACCTGCCCGTGGTGCACTCAGCCGAATAACAAACGAGGCTCTGGCAATCGACCGGTGGCGGTCTAACCATCACGAGTGTAGAAGCTAAATACCACAGGCCGATGACGGGCAGCAGCGTCACCGGAGCGAGGAGCTACGCTCTACCTACGATCGTCTCAACTTGCAAGCCTCCAGGTGTTTATCCAAAGAGAGGCCTATGTCCAGCATTCCCCTCTAGAAAAAAAGCTGCTATAATAATAATAATAAATTTATTTCAGAATCAGGTTCCATAGTGTTAGTATACATTTATCTAATAATAATAATGATGGTTAGTCATTACTAACCATGAAACAGAAAAAAAGGCTTTGACCCAAAGTTGGTAACTTTTTTTTATAGTGTCTCGACATAATGGCTTCCCTACTGATGGAAAGCGAAAGAGAAGCCCAAGTGGCTGTGACAACGGGCAAGTAACTGGTCACTTACCTGTCAGTTGCCACCGCCATGCCGGCCCAACCCTAACCCCCCACGAGCTCCGGAAACCCTAATCACCGGCAGAAACACGACCCAGAGGTCACTTGATTGCGGTATTCTACAGGGTGGAGGTCCTTCCCCGGACGGGCGGCTCAATTCAAGCGAAGATTCGCTATGCCGTACCTCTCTTAAAATACTTCTTATCGCCAGCCATCCGCAAGCCAATCCGGAAGACCTCCCTCTTCAAGTTCATGACCGTCCTCCGGACTGAGGTCTGGCTGAGTATCGTGGCCGCGCTGGTCCTCACTGGCCTCATGATCTGGCTCCTGGACAAATACTCGCCATACTCGGCGAGGAACAACCCAACTGCTTACCCGTATCCTTGCAGGTACGTTAACATTTAATAACCGACTTCAAAACAGAGAGCCGTGGTAGCCTAGTGGTAAGATCGTCGCTTCACACACGTGAGGTCGTCGGTTCGAATCCACCTCTGGATTTGAAAAATCTATGTGCGGAATATACCACTAGCTTGGCGGTGAAGGAAAACATCGTGAGGAAACCTGCACATCCAGTTTAATTCTGAATGTGTAACCATGATCCAAATTTGTCTGGTTCCCCTTTCTGAGGGTTACGAAGGTCAGATGGCAGTCGCTTCAATGTAGTAACCAGACTCGCTAAATCTAGGATCATGGTCAAGCAGACCCTGGGCCTAGAGGCACAAACCGGGACAACGCTAAGGGGAAGATGAACCGACTTCAAAAAACAGAGGATGTTCTCAATTCGACAAACCCTACGCACATTATCCTAACGGCCGTATTTACAAACGTTACTATGCGTCGCGGGAACGCACAAGTACGCAAAAACGTATAGGATTTTGGGCACTTTGCGTCGCGCTACGCATAGTAACGTTTGTGAATACGGCCGTAAGCAGCGGGACGCAAGCGCCGCAAAGTTCGCTACACATTCAAAGATGGCGCTGTCTGTACTTCGCTGGATCTTGCCATAGCTTTGGTAAATTATCCTACCCAACCCGATTGATGGAATGTAGGTATAAATATCAGACAAACAGACAACATCACTACAATGCTCCGATCCCAAAGTAAGTAGCTTAAGCACTTGTGTTATGGGTATCAGAACAACGAAGGTACCACAAATATACTTAAATACAAATATAAGCACCCAGACACGGAACAAACACAAGTGTTCATCACACGAATGTTTGTCCCGGGTTGAATTAGAACCCACGACCATTGGTTCAGAAGGCAGGGTCTCTACCAATTGAGCCACCGAGCCAGTATAAGGAAGCGACCTGCCCGTAGTGTATCCTGCTGAAATAGCAGACCAGGCTTTGGCAACCGGCAGCGAGGAGCCTAGCCCTGCGATACACAACTCGCTGGCCCATGGCGATTATGGGCAAAACCTCCAGATGTTTGCCCAAAGTGGCATAGGTCCAGCAGTGGACTGCAATAGGCCGATGATGATGATGACGTATTTCTCCGCAGAGAGTTCACGCTAAAGGAGAGCTTCTGGTTCGCCCTAACCTCGTTCACCCCCCAAGGTGGGGGGGAGGCGCCCAAGGCCCTCTCGGGGCGGACGCTAGTGGCGGCCTACTGGCTTTTCGTGGTGCTCATGCTGGCCACTTTTCACAGCCAACCTGGCTGCCTTCCTCACTGTCGAGAGGATGCAGGTATGATTTGTGTTTGTATTGTGTTTGGATGTTACTCGTCAACATCAGCGCTAGATTGCTACATGTTGCTCTATGTCGCTATATGACGCTACATGTCAGTAAATAACGCAACATGTCGCTAGATGTCGCTCGTTGTAGTTTGACAAAGTTCGATCGCTCGATGTCGGTAAATGTAGCTAGTTGTAGTTACACGTCGCCAGATGTCGCTCGTTGTAGTTCGATGTCGCTCGATGTCGGTAAATGTAGCTACACATCGCTAGATTTCGCTCGACGTCGCAATAAGTCGCTCGACGTCGCTGGACATCGCTCAACATCGGTAGATGTCGCTAGGTGTCGCTGGATGTCGGTAAATGTAGCTAGATGCATTCAATGTAGCAACACACGTCGATATAACCATCACAATTGAAGGCGTAGCTAAATACCACAGACCGATGACGGGCAGCATCGTCAAGCGAGCGAGGAGCTACACCCTACGATACACAACCCGCCTGCCCAGCGTGGCGATTATGGGTATATCCTCCAGATGTTTGCTCAAAGTGGCGAACAACGGGAGAGGCCTATGTCCAGCAATAAACTGCAATGATGATGGTGATACAGTCGCTAGATGTCGCTACAGGTATCATCCTACCTTCTCTTCTATTCTGTGTACAGACGCCAGTATCCTCTCTGGAGCAGCTCGCCCGTCAGTCCAGGATCAACTACACCGTAGTGGAAGGGTCCACGATACATCAGTACTTCATCAACATGAAGTTCGCTGAAGATACCTTGTATAGGTCAGTAACGTATCTAGCTCTTTATGTCAGAGCCACCACCAAAAACGAAAACGATCATTCGCGATCCGTTCAACGAACGATTGTTTTCGATTTTGGTGGTAGGGGCTGGCTATTTATGTCACGTGTCAGCCAAGGCCACGCTTTATGCTAGAGTTCTGTTCCAAACCTCAGGCTTCATAAAACTGGCAATTCATTTGCTGGGCTAAGTGTCAAATTCTTTAACAAAGTACCACAGAATATTGTTGAGTTACCAATACCTGATTTTAGTCTCAAATTAAGTCATGTCTAATGAAAAAAGGATATTATAAAATACAAGACTTCCTAGACGATAATATTACATGGACATAATGAGCTGCTCGCCTGCACTTAACAAATATTGTATTAGGTAATATAAGACATCAAAAGTATGATACGAGTATGTATATTTTTGAAAAAAAAGGCACACTGATGAGTTTCTTGCGGCACTTCTTCTCATCAGGCCTCATCCTTATCCTACTAATATTATAAAGGCGAAAGTTTGTTTGGATAGATAGATGGATGGATGTTTGTTCCACTTTCACGCAAAAACTACTGAACGGATTTGATTGAAACTTTACAGGAATATAGTTTGTACATCAGATTAACACATAGGCTATGTTTTATACGAATATTCACGCGGGCAGAGCCGCGAGCAGCAGCTAGTCCTATATAAAGATACAAGGCCGCACGGCGTGACGTCACCCGTAATTTTAACGGATTTTTGCCATTTTTTGAACAATCCAAAAGACGGACTAATTGCATTTTTTTCTCGCATCCGCCACTTGCCAGCCATCTTGCGCAATATTAATAAAATATAGGTAGGTACACTTACCTACTCACTCTCTCAGTCTCACTACTCTGTCGTCGTCCTTGCTATTATTTATATATATATGTATATTATTTTATATGTATATGTGTATATTATATTAATATGAGCTATATTGTATTATATTTACTTTATAATATGTATGTATTTATTTAAGTATTTTTTTTTTGTTTAATCTTTATCGAACTCTGCAGCACACTACCTACATTTATTTCTGCTTAGCCCAATGGTTGACTGGTAGAGAATGCCTATGCGGCATTAAGTCCGCCTTTTGTACACTCTTTTTATTGTGCAATAAAGTTTAAATAAATAAATAAATAAATTACCTAGTAAAAAAATATTGTTAAAAATTACAGAGTCTGGAAAGAGATAACCCTGAACGCAACATCAGACCAGGCTCAGTATCGGGTATGGGACTACCCAATTCGGGAGCAGTATGGCCACATACTGTTGGCTATCAACGCATCAGGTAAGAAAGAAAGAAAGAAAAGACGTTTATTTAGAGACTTACATCATCATCATCATCATCAGCCTATTGCAGTCCACTGCTGGACATAGGCCTCTTCAGATGTTCGCCACTTAGAGCAAACATCTGGAGGATATACCCATAATCGCCACGCTGGGCAGGCGGGTTGGCGATCGCAGGGCGTAGCTTCTCGCTCCGGTGACGCTGCTGCCCGTCATCGGCCTGTGTTATTTAGCTACGCCTTCAATTGTGATGGTTATACCGCCACCAGTCGGTTGACCGCGCCTCGTTAGTTGTTCGGCAGGATGCACCACGGGCAGGTGAGGTTGGCTTGGAGCGAAAAGATGGTAGGCCGCTCCCTTACATATAATAACACAATTACAAACACGATAAAATGTCACCGAAGGAAAAAAATGCTCAGCATAGATGTCGCGGCGACAAAAGACGCTGTGACGCCGCCCATCAGCCGGTTTGGGTAGGATAATTTACCAAAGCTATGGCGAGATCCAGCGAAGTACAGCGCCATCTCTTAATGTGTAACGGTACTAGCGGTCGCTTACTTACATCTCCGTGATTTATTTATCATTCATCATCATTTGACAGGCTCGGTGGCTCATTTGGTAGTGACCTCTGCCCTCTGAGCCAAGGGTCGTGGGTTCGATTCCCGCACAGTACAAACATTTGTGTTCATGAACATGTCTGTTTGTATTGGTCTGGGTGTTTTCTATCTATAGGATGTATTTATTTACAAAAAAAATGTATATAAGTAAGTTTATCAGTTGTCTAGTACCCATAGTACAAGCTTCGGCTTAGTTTGGGTCTAGGTGGCGCTGTGTGGCCCAGCGTGGCATGTCTTGGGTTATTTATTTATTTAGGTACTTGAGCTGAACTGATGATGTTTCTAGGTCCAGTTCCTGATGCCAAGACCGGGTTTGAGCAAGTCCAACGAGCATACCGATGCCGACTTCGCTTTTATACACGACTCTGCTGAGATAAAGTAAGTCTTAGTCTGAAATATAGATCAGGGCCTGATTTACCCACAGGCTAGTAAGGTTGAAACTTAGTTCTCACTTCCCTATAAAAGACAGTGTACACACAACAACCTCCACGTCGCTACAATATGCAATACTAGTTCCGCCTGCTAACAACAGATGGCGATGTAAAATCCGCGGCTATAGAGAATGAAATCGCTCCATACAACTTGTATGGAAGACGTACAACTCACATACGAAGTTTTCATCACGACTCGCTATATATACGAAAAAAAAACACAAACGACCAAAACTAAAAAGCGATAAATAACGTAAGTAATTCTATCCTTAATACATAATTATTTAAATATTACAATTATCACTTATTTTTGAAGTCGGTGCCAGCCTCTCGGTACCTAACGTAGACTGTTGTTGTATGACGCGCGCGGCCGGCAAATCCACACGACAATATACATTATTTGTTTGACTGGCACCGACTTCAAAAAAAAGTGATAATTGTAATATTTAAATAATTATGTATTAAGGATAGAATTACTTAGGTACGTTATTTATCGCTTTTTAGTTTTGGTCGTTTGTGTTTTTTTTTGAAGTCGGTTTAATTTTTTTTTAAAAATAATTTTATTTTTCTATTTTTAGTTGCGTTAATGTG
Organism: Conogethes punctiferalis; assembly: GCA_031163375.1. Taxonomy (NCBI): domain Eukaryota; kingdom Metazoa; phylum Arthropoda; class Insecta; order Lepidoptera; family Crambidae; genus Conogethes; species Conogethes punctiferalis. The sequence continues at coordinate 7,526,652 of CM062105.1, read as the reverse complement.
CTGTGACCTTGAATAAAGGCTAATTAATGTCCTTAAGAGTTTTTCTTAGGAATGAAAAATTTTGTTTTAAGTCAAGTGAAGACTTGGCGATCTAGAATCAAGCAAATCACTTACCAAATCACCTGCCCTATTAGCCCTGAATAAGTACATACTACTACCTAGTTTAATATCGACCAATGTCAGTACTGTCCCCTAACTCCTAACCGTTAAGGAGTTCTGTGGCTTCATCATCAGCACCAGATGTTGACGCCCGGAAGCATATACCTGAGTAAAATATGATTACGTAACAAAAACACCATATGAGCATACAATTTTCGGTTGTTGCCCTCAATTTCTCCAGGATCCCATCATCAGATCCTGACTTGGTGATAATGGGACCACCTCGAAGGTGTCCTCTGTCGAACTGTCGAAAAATTTTTGAAATCCATCCATAATTGACGGAAATATCGGTGAACAAACATAAAAAAAAAAAAAAAAAATATTATACATACAGACGAATTGAGAACCTCCTCCTTTTTTCGAAGTCGGTTAAAAAACCAAGATGGTCCATCGGACCGCGGTCCCCGAGCACGATCACCTAGCTAAGTACTTCCGACTTCCACTTTTCGTAGGGACACGTACCTATGTTCGTACAACAGGGATGCTTAAAAGAATTTTGCCCGGCGGAAAAAAGCATAGGTAAGGTAATCACACTAATCTATATATATAAAAGGAGAAACTGACTGACTGACTGACTGACTGACATATCAACGCACAGCCCAAACGGCTAAACGTAGGCACTTGAAATTTGGAAGGGACGTAGCTTAGGTACCGTAGGGGTGCACTAAGAAAGAATTCCCGAAATTCCCACGGGAACGGGAATTAGCGGGAAAATCCTTTTGTATGAAAAATCTAAACCGCTTAAGTTAGACGCTTGAAATTTGGCATGCAGGTACCTTAGTAAATATAAAGTTTAGTTATGGCTGTATTTTGAGAAATTCCCACGGGAACGGGAGTTAGCGGGAAAAAACTTTTGTATGTATAAATTTAAACACGCGGACGAAGTCGCGGGCAAAAGCTAGTGTTACATATATAGGAGATAGTTTGTGAGTGTGTATATTATGTTTGTTACTTCTTCACGTCTAAACGGCTGGACGGATTTGAATGAAATTTGACAGAAGGATAGTATTTGGTCCGGAATAAGACATAGGCTACTATTTTCCCCCCAAATTATCACGGGAACGGGGAACCGCGCGGTGTTAGTTTTTTTTAATTTTTTTTTTTATAAGAAGAGCTTTCAGCATGACCTCACTCCACCTGATGGTAAGCGGTCGTGAGGTCCAAAAGTTAGGTCGACAGGCACAGTAAGTCATATCTGGCGTTTAAAGCGAGTGTGAACGGTCTTCCCAGGATGACAGGCTCGGTGGCTCATTTGGTAGTGACCTCTGCCCTCTGAGCCAAGGGTCGTGGGTTCGATTCCCGCACAGTACAAACATTTGTGTTCATGAATATGTCTGTTTGTATTGGTCTGGATGTTTTCTATGTATAATATGTATTTTTTTACAAAAAAAATATATCTAAGTAAGTTTATCAGTTGTCTAGTACCTACCCATAGTACAAGTTTCGGCTTAGTTTGGGGATAGGTGGCGCTGTGTGGCCCAGCGTGGCTTGTCTTGGGTTATTTATTATTTATTCCCTGTCGCCAGGTACGAGGTGACTCGTAACTGCAATCTGACGGAGGTCGGCGAGGTGTTCGCTGAGCAGCCCTACGCGCTGGCCGTGCAGCAAGGGTCCAGGCTGCAGGAGCAGCTGTCCAGAGCCTTGTTGGACCTGCAGAAGGAGAGGTTCTTGGAACAGTTGACATCCAAGTAAGCAACCATGAAGAATAAGGGTACTGGTTTCAGAAGCAGCTGTCCAGAGCACAGTTAGATCTTCAGAAGGAGAGGTTCTTGGAGCAGTTGACATCCAAGTAAGCAACCATGAAGAATAAGGGTCCAGGCTGCAGGAGCAGCTGTCCAGAGCCTTATTGGACCTGCAGAAGGAGAGGTTCTTGGAGCAGTTGACATCCAAGTAAGCAACCATGAAGAATAAGGGTACTGGTACATCCAAGTAAGCAACCATGAAGAATAAGGGTCCAGGCTGCAGGAGCAGCTGTCCAGAGCCTTGTTGGACCTGCAGAAGGAGAGGTTCTTGGAACAGCTGACATCCAAGTAAGCAACCATGAAGAATAAGAATAAGAGAGGTAGGGCATAGCGAATCTTCGCTCGAATTGAGCCGCCCGTCCGGGGAAGGACCTCCACCCTATAGAATACCGCAGCCAAATGACCTCTGCGTGTTTCTGCTGCTGGTGAGTAGGGTCTCCGGAGCTCGTGGGGGGTAGGGTTGGGCCGGCATGGCGGTGGCAACTGACAGGTTACTAACCAGTTACTTGCCAGTTGTCACAGCGATTTGGGCTTCTCTTTCGCTTTCCATCAGGCGTAGGGAAGCCATGTCGAGCTACTATAAAAAAAATAATAGATACTTTATAGTTATTACGAGTTTGTCATGAGTAGGGACAATGTGTCTTTTTAGTGTTTCTTTTTTGTCGCAAACTATTTCAGCTTGAAAATTACCGTGGACCTGCAGAAAGAGAGGTTCTTGGAGCAGTTGACATCCAAGTAAGCAACCATGAAGAATAAGGGTACAGGGGCCTACTACAGAAAACGAAAACGTCGTTCGTTGAACGGATCGCGTATTTTTGCCCCATAAATCCATCTCATTTGACCCTCCCGTGTTCTCAATCAATTAAATTGTTGAAAATCGACGTTGACGAATTTTAGTTCGAATATTCGAACACGGGAGCAGGTGACTCGTAACTGCAACCTGATGGAAGTTGGTAAGGTGTTCGCTGAGCAACCTTACGCGCTACTCCCCCAACCCCACACGAGCTCCGGAAACCCTACTCACCGGCAGAAACACGACCCGAAGGTCATTTGGCTGCGGTATTTTATAGGGTGGAGGTCCTTCCCCGGACCGGTGGCTCAATTCGAGCGAATATTCGCTTTGCCCCATCTCTCTTAAAATAATGATAAACCCTAACAAAGGCGTGGCTTTGAGATCCGGTGATTGGTGTGCGTTTTCAGGTCCATTTACAAGTTGATATTTGCAGATATTGGAACGAGTCTGCGCGACAAGCGTGCCCGGACGCAGACGAATCGGAAGGCATCACGCTGGAGAGTTTAGGTGAGTTTGCTCAAAGTGTGAGCGCATATGGGGCTACGCTGACGACAGACTTTTGTGCGATAGAGTCTGCATCTGAGAATTTTAAAAAGAGCATCTAGGTCCCTACAGAAGCTCGGAGCTCTGAGGAGCTCGGTGGCGCCGCAGTCTTGTTCGCTTAACAATGATCGCAACGTTGTGCAACCATTGGCGCGGTCAATCCGATGATGGGTGACCAAAATTTGACACCGATTTCCTCCGTGCTCCGGAAGGCACGTTAAGCTGTTGGTCCCGGGTGCTATCTTTACCAACTCAGATAGCAGTCGTTACATCATATCAGAGATGATGATAACTCTGACGCCTAACTGGGAATGGGTATAGCTTACCCTAAGTGTTGCGGAGGTCTGATGGCAGTCGCTCTGTGTAAAAGCTTAGCCCTCGCCAAATCTCTCAGTTTGGGAAGCCGACCCTGAGACAATCGGGAAAAAGGCTAGGATGATGATGATGATCTAGGTCCCTACAGCTCTGCCGACAAAATGATCGAAGATGTGCGTTGAGTCTGTGAAATATCCGCGACAGATTTTTGCGCGTCGTGTGCTTTACTGCATATACCTAATTGCATCACAGACTAAAAAGTGCGTCACGGATAGTCTGTCGTCTGCGCAGCCCCTATACATGACTGGCTCGGTGGCTCATTTGGTAGTGACCTCTGCCTTCTGAGCCAAGGGTCGTGGGTTCGATCCCCGCACAGTACAAACATTTGTGTGCATGAACATGTCTCTTTGTATTGGTCTGGGTGCTTCCTATCTATCTTCTATACTTATAATAAATCTGTAGGGAGGTCAATTCTGTACATGAAATATATTTTCAAAATAACTATCGGGGGATGATTAGTGATCGATACTGATGCCAAAAATGCAATCAGTAAAATTTTTGTCTGTCTGTCCGTCTGTCTGTATGTTCGTTATAGAAACAAAAACTACTGGACGGATTTTAACGAAACTTAGCACAATTATTTTTCATACTCCTGGGCAGGATAAAGTATGTAGACTTTTCATCACGCTACAATCAATTCTTATTTGCAAAGTAGAAGAAATAAATTTTTACCTGTATGTTTCAATGCGCATCAGGCGAAAACTACTGCATGGAATTGAATGCGGTTTTCGGCATGGCAGTGGCAACTGACAGGTTGCTGACCAGTTACTTGCCAGTTGTCACAGCGACTTGGGCTTCTCTTCCGCTTTCCATCAGGCGTAGGGAAGCCATTATGTCGAGCTTGACAGGCTCGGTGGCTCATTTGGTAGTGACCTCTGCTTTCTGAGCCAAGGGTTGTGGGTTCGATTCCCGCACAGTACAAACATTTGTGTTCATGAACATGTCTGTTTGTATTGGTGTTTTCTATGTATAATGTGTATGTATTTACAAAAAAAATGTATCGTCAGTAAATTTATCAGTTGTCTAGTACCCATAGTACAAGCTTCGGCTTAGTTTGGGGCTAGGTGGCGCTGTGTGGCCCAGCGTGGCATGTCTTGGGTTCTAGCTACCTACTATAAAAAAAATCAGTTATGAAACAGTTTCCAAAGATGTCTTTTTTAATTTCAGGTGGAGTTTTTATAGCAACTCTCTTTGGCCTAGGTCTAGCAATGATAACTCTAGCCTGGGAAGTGTTCTACTACAAACGAAAAGAGAAAAACAAAGTGCAAACCATAGACGCAAAGATGGAGAAAGCCGCTTTTACCGAACCGAAAAATGCGGAAAAAACCGGTGTGCGGTTTAGGAAGAAGGAGAAGAAAAGTAAATTGGGTAAAATTAGTAAGTTGGGTAAAGTGGAGGAGGGTAAATTGGGTAAAAGGGGGGTGACTATTGGGGACAGTTTCAAGCCGGCTTCTGAGGGAGCTGGAGTTTCATATATAAGTGTTTTTCCTAAGGGGGAGTATAGACCCTGAGAGTTAGGTTTTTCTAATTATTCCCATTATAATGAATTACTTTAGCACTTATAATAGGCTATTATGGTGAAAAATTGTAATTAGTCCGTCCTTTAGCTTATCTTAACTAATATTATAAAGCTGAAGAGTTTGTTTGAACGCGCTAATCTCAGGAACTACTGGTCCGAATTGAAAAATTCTTTTTGTGTTGAATAGACCATTTATCGAGGAAGGCTTTAGGGTATATAACATCACGCTGCAACTATTAGGACACGCGGACGAAGTCGCGAGCACAGCTAGTTAAAAAATAAAAGACACATATTTTTTTATTTGTAAATTAGACTAAAAATTACAAAATTATAGCCCGTTGAAATTACGCGTGACGTCACTCGGTGCGGCATTTTTACGGGAGCGAGTGACGTCAAAGACTCCCACTCCTAACTTTTGATGCCTTGTATCTTTGCTATTGTTTATTTGAATGAAAAAAGGAAAAATACGTGTCTTTTATTTTTGAATAAGCTAAAAGACGGACTAATTACAATTTTTAGCCAGAATAGCCTATTCTTAACTATTTTTAGTTTTAAGTAAATTTTTATGGGGTATAATAATGTCTATCTATCTATACTTTTTTATATAACTAGTCTTTATCTATCTATCAACCTGGTATAATGGGATTTCTAAGTACAAGGGGGTGAATCAACCTTGGTTAAGTTCACAATATTTCGACAGATTACAATTTCGCGAGATAGATTATACTCTAACAGCATTTACAATTTTACGGTTGACTGGCTCGGTAGCTCAAATTGGTAGTGACCTCTGCCTTCTGAGCCAAGGGTCGTGGGTTCGATCCCCACACATTACAAACATTTGTGTGCATGAACATGTCTGTTTGTATTGGTCTGGGTGTTTTCAATGCATAACATGTATTTATTTACAAAAAAAAATGTATCTAAGTAAGTTTATCAGTTGTCTAGTACTCATAGTACAAGCTTCGGCTTAGTTTGGGACTAGATGGCGCTGTGTGGCCCAGCGTGTTTTATTTATTTATTATTATTTATGGTGACATATACGACACAAAAGCACAAATACTACACTTTTAAACTATGTCGTTAAAAACATATTATGTGCATGTAGAGTAGAATTAGACTAAGCACTATTATAAATAAATTTCAAATAAAACCACAAGACATTTAAACAATAACTAGTTTTTATTTACAAATAAATCAAACATCCGTCCATCTTCTACTTTTTATATTAAATTATATTAAATACATTCCTGGCCGAATTTCGGTCATAGAAGCAGTTCTAGTGCAGTTTGAACGCAGTTGACGCAACTGCAAACCAAACGCGCAGTCCGCAGACAGCGTGCAGTCGTGTGAACTGCATACTGACTGCATTAAAATCTGAACTGCACTATCCCCCCCCCCCCCCCCCCCCCCACTCTAACCCTGCAACTGACGGAGGGCGAAAGGTTTAAGGTGGTGTGGGTTTTTTGGTTTTGGGTGGTGTCAAAAGGGATGTTTCCAGGGTAAAAATAATTACATTTTATTTAGTCCGTATTTTAGAATATAAAAATATATTGGACACGTATTTTTCCTTTTTTCATTTAAACAAAAAGTAACAAAGATACAGGGCATCAAAACTTAGGAGGGTCTTGGCGTCACTCAGTGGCTAAAGAACTCCCATTCTTTGACGTCACGCGTAATTTTAACGGGCTATATCTTTGTCAATTTTGGTCTAATTTACAAATGAAAAAATACGTGTCTTCTATTTTTGAACAATCAAAAAGACGGACTAATTACATTGTTCACGGCAACAGACCTATAGGTTTATTGGATTTGAGTGGGGTCATTTGTGGGTTTCGTTTCTGAGTGGGGTAATTTGTACGAGACGTTTATTGAATTTGAGTGGGCTCATTTGTAGGCTTTTCAGTTTTCAGTGGGGTAATTTGAGGGTTACGTGGTTTAGAGTGGGGTAATTTAAGGGTTTTTTTGTTCTGAGTGGGGTAATTTGTAGTTTATTTGTTTTGAGTGGGGTCATTTGCATGTTTATTGGTTTTGAGTGGGGTCCTCCCAACATTTGGAGGTCATTTAATTAAATGACGCATTCATTAAAATCTAAGTATAATCCCAGTTCTAAATAGGTCCTAAGGTTCTACCAAAACGTCCTAGCAGTTGGCTTCTCCGGGATAGCGTTGGCATCGTCCAGGAGTCTCCTGCCGAAGCCGATCCTAAAGTGATCGATGTTCAGATATTCTCCATCATCTATCTCCTTGATAAGTCTCCTGACTTTCTCCTTACTAACGTCCACGAAGGAAGCTGCCAGTTTCATCTCCAATTCTGCATTGCGAAGGCCTATGCAGTATGACCTGTGGCAGAGAAAAGAGTTTTTTTTTATAGTAGCTCGATAGGCTTCCCTACGCCTGATGGAAAGCGAAGGAGAAGCCCAAGTCGCTGTGACCACATCATCATCATCAGCCTATTGCAGTCCACTGCTGGACAGGCCTCCCAAGCTGTTCGCCACTTACGACAAACATCCGGAGGATATACCCATAATCGCCACGCTGGGCAGGCAGGTTTGCGATCGCAGGGCGTAGCTACTCGCTCCGGTGACGCTGCTGCCCGTCATCGGTCTGTGGTATTTTGCTAAGCCTTCAATTGTGATGGTTATACCGCCACCAGTCGGTTGCCAGCGCCTCGTTTGTTGTTCGGCAGGATGCACCACGGGCAGGTGAGGGTGGCTTGGAGCGAAGAGGTGATAGGTCGCTCCCTTACATACATTGTTGTGTGACAACGGCACACAACAATGTCAGCTGTTTGTCTACCTGCGGGCCCTTCTTGGCATTACATGACTGGACTGATAGCTTATTTGGTAGTGACCTGTGCCTTCTGAGCCAATGGTCGTGGGTTCGATCCCCGCACAGTTCAAACATTTGTGTGCATGAACATGTCTGTTTGTATTGGTCTGGGTGTTTTCTATGTACAATATGTATTTATTTACAAAAAAAGTCAAGTTTAAGTAAGTTTATCAGTCGTCTAGTACCCATAGTACAAGCTTCGGCTTAGTTTGGGGCTAGATGGCGCTATGTAGCCTAGCCTGATATGTTTTATGAGTTAGGATTTTTAATTTGTCATTTTTCTTACCTGGACGCTCTGGCCAGAACAGCTGTCATTGCTAGGATCTCCGTGCCGGCTTCCGCTAGTCTGTTTAACTCTCTGAAAGGAATAAAATGGATTCTTATAATAAAAAAGTAAAGAAATATAAAAAAAAATAGGATTTTATGATATTATGACGTTTCATATTAGACACATTCTTGATTTAATTAATGGTAAACGACCTCTTTATGAGATCTGCCAAATGAACTGTGACGCGACCAGAATTTAGAACTGACTTGGCGGCGACTAGCGCCATCTATGAATAGACATTTGAACTGCCTTGGCGGTGACTAGCGCCATCTATGAATTGACATTTGAACTGACTGTAGTACCGAGTTTGCGAGGACTAGCGACATTTATGACGAATTCCGGTAGCAGTAAACTAGCGACATCTATGAAATAATTTAGGAACTTAATTGGCAGTGATTAACGAAATTTCGTGTAGTGGACATTTTGTGCATAGGAGTTTCTGCTACTAAGCCTACTATCGCCGAGTAAGCCAGTAGGTACAGACAGCCACACATCCACCTAGCGTATCTATCTTTATCATCTCTTTCAACTTAACATCCAAGAGCGCATTATTTATGAGTATTGACTGGCTCGATGGCTCATTTGGTAGGGACCTCTGCCTTCTGAGCCAAGGGTCGTGGGTTCGATTCCCGCACAGTACAAACATTTGCGTTCTTGACCATGTCTGTTTGTATTGGTCTGGGTGTTTTCTATGTATAATATGTATTTATTTCCAAAAAAAAAATGTATCTAAGTAAGTTTATCAGTTGTCTAGTACCCATAGTACAAGCTTCGGCTTAGTTTAGGGCTAGGTGGCGCTGTGTGGCCCAGCATGGCATGTCTTGGAATATATATTTATTACCTAGTAATAAAATGATTCATATCTTGTCAATGTTTTGTAGAGACAAATTCTTGTAGGTTGATGTGTGGCCGTGTGTACTTAATAAAAAAAAAAAGTTCTTACGTAAATGCAGTCCCCACGTTGACGCCATGCCTTCCCATGAGGGTCTCACAGGCGTACCGCATCCTCAGCACGCAGTACTCCAGATGTTCCGCTGGGATCTTCAGCGTCGGGTGCAGGTACTCCAGGAGATACAGGTTCAAATCCGGCTCGTCGTTTTCCTGAGTAACAAGATCATCAGCATTTTTGACTGGCACGATGGCTCATTTGGTCGCGACCTCTGCCTTCTGATGAGAAGAAGTGCCGTATGAAACTTTTTTTTTTTTTTTTTTTTTTTTTTTTTATAGTGGCTCGACATAATGGCTTCCCTACGCCTGATGGAAAGCGAAAGAGAAGCCCAAGTATGTGACAACGGGCAAGTAACTGGTCAGTTACCTGTCAGTTGCCACCGCCATGCCGGCCCAACCCTAACCCCCCACGAGCTCCGGAAACCCTACTCACCGGCAGAAACACGACCCAGAGGTCATTTGACTGCGGTATTCTATAGGGTGGAGGTCCTTCCCCGGACAGGCGGCTCAATTCGAGCGAAGATTCGCTATGCCCTACCTCTCTTGCTATGCCCTACCTCTCTTACCTCTGCCTTCTGATGAGAAGAAGTGCCGTAAGAAAGTCATCAAATTTGCGTTTTTTTTTTCAAAAATATACATAATCATACTTTTGATGTCATACATTAATACAATATTTGTTAAGTGCAGGCGAGCAGCTCATTATGTCCATAAATCTCGGTCGGTTCACAATTCTCGGAGATAGGGTTGGCTTAGTGGCTCAATTGGTAGTGACCTCTGCCTTCTGAGCCGAGTCGTGAGTTCGATTCCCACTCGGGACAAACATTCGTGTGATGAACACTTGTGTTTGTTTCGTGTCTGGGTGTTTATATTTGTATTTAAGTATTTATTTGTGGTACCTTCGTTGTTCTGATACCCATAACACAAGTGCTTAAGCTACTTACTTTGGGATCGGAGCAATGTATGTGATGTTGTCTGATATTTATTATTATTATTTTTGACTGGCTCGATGGCTCATTTGGTAGCGACCTCTGCCTTCTGAGCCGAGCGTCGTGGGTTCGAATCCCGCACAGAACAAACATTTGTGTTCATGAACATGTCTGTTTGTATTGGTCTGGGCGTTTACTATGTACAATATGTATTTATTTACAAAAAAAGTATATGTTTAGTACCCACAGTACAAGCTTCGGCTTAGTTTGGGGCTAGATGGCGCTGTGTGGCCCAGCGTGGCATGTCTTGGGTTATTTATTTCTTCAAAAAATCCTATACGAGTATATTTAGAATTAACACTTACCTGTTTTCTATTAGCGAACATCTTCTTCAGTATAAATGTGGGGTGGAACAAGGGATTTCTTATCTGTTTGATCTCTTGCGACATAGTCTTGCCGGCGTGGTGGATTCCGTTAAGGGCTGGAAAGAGAGAAATAGATAAAGGGGATGTTTCAAAATGTAAGGGGCCTTTTTTCCTAGAGGGGACACATTATTTGTTTTCCAATTCGTCATAAATAAATATAAATATCAGACAACATCACATACATAGCTCCGATCCCAAAGTAGCTTAAGCACTTGTGTTATGGGTATCAGAACAACGAAGGTACCACAAATAAATACTTAAATACAAATATAAACACCCAGACACGGAACAAACACAAGTTTTCATCACACTAATGTTTGTACCGGGTGGGAATCGAACCCACGACCTTTGGATCAGAAGGCAGGGGTCACTACCAATTAAGACACCGAGCCAGTCTATCAGTATGAGCGTCTTTATGACACCCAAGGGGGGATATGGGTATATCTTAACTAATATTATAAAGCTGAAGAGTTTGTTTGTTTGTTTGAACGCGCTAATCTCAGGAACTACTGGGCCGAATTGAAAAATTATTTTTGTGTTGAATAGACCATTTATCGAGGAAGGCTTTAGGCTATATAACATCACGCTGCAACTATTAGGAGCGAAGAAATAATGGAAAATGTAAAAAAAAACGGGGAAAAAATTACTATTCCACGCGGACGAAGTCGCGAGCACAGCTAGTAATAAATATTAAGTGCTTATACCAGGGCTTGGAATACCGGTAAAAATATGGTAACGTTACTTTGCCTGGCCGAGGTATCGCTACTTAAAAAAGTATCGATACCTACAGTAGCTGTAAATTATAACGTTATAAATTACCGCTACCTTCATGATGGTATCGGTAAAAGTGTCGGTAAACGTTTAAACGTTACTTACTTAATTTTGGATTAAATTCATTCTCTCTCTCTATCGCTCCCATCCAACATGGTCTCATGCGTCTCGTGTCGCGAAGTTGCCGCTCTGCTATAGGTAACCGTGCGGAGCGGCAACGCAGCAAAGTAGCGTGATAAGTACCGTTACTTTTACCGGTAACTAAAGTAGGTATCGATACTTTTAACGTTATATTACAGTATCGATACCTGAAACTTAACGTTAAGTTTGAGTTCTGGTAAAAATTACCGTTATAATTTACCGTTAAAATTTAGTATCGCTACCGACTTACCGGTAATTATTTTACCGGTAACAAAAGTAACATTATGAATTAACGTTACTTACCGCTACTTATAATGTTAAATTGGTAACGTTACCAAGCCCTTTTTTTTTTAAGAGGGGAATGCATTAGGCACCTTCATGCCGTCTCCGGGGGGAGGCGGCATGGTGTGTGGGACTCACACCTCCCAAAAGGGAGGGCATACCCACTAAACCCCCCTGTGTCGCCAGTGGGCAGCAAGTTGCAGGGACACGGGTAGCGCCGAAGCATACGGCCATAAAGCCCTGGCTTATAATAATAATAAATAAATAAAATAAAAAGCCTTTTATTTCCTGCGAAGTTTTTAGGTAGGATACAGAGTTTGAAAAAAAATTAAAATATACTTAATGTTTAGTGTTAGATACATTTGAAAATAAAAATAAAGGTAATAAAAATAAAGTTTGTAAGTAAATCTTGATAATTTAACTATGTATATTTTAAATCTATGTAGGTATTTATTTTGCAAGAACCCTCCTCAGGTAGAGGTGAAGGCCTCCTCTAAAGAAGTCCATATTTCTCTGTCATGGGCAGTTTCTGGCCAGCAAGGGCCAGCTATTTTTACAATTTCGTCTGCCCATCTCATGTATGGTCTGCCTCTCAGCCTTTTGCCGTCTGGACCCTTCCATTTTGTGACTCTGCTAGTCCACCTGTCGTCTTTTTGCCTTGCGACGTGACCCGCCCATTTCCATTTTAATTTTTTAGCGTAGGTTAATGACTCTGTAGCTTTGGTGGTGTCTCTAATTTTTGTTTTGCCCTGGCTTATACTCACCAATAAACATATTAATTCCGTCAAGGCTGTCTCCCCTGGCAGCCAGGGCCCTCATGTCGTACAGGATCTGTCTGCACTCCTCTTCCTTCTCCAGAGCCGGTATGGCCAGGAGCCTCACCATTGAGGACAGACCATGGTTCACCATGAAGTTCCTGTAGGAAAAAGTTATAAATAAATAAATAACCCAAGACATGCCACGCCGGGCCACACAGCGCCACCTAGCCCCAAACTAAGCCGAAGCTTGTACTATGGGTACTAGACAACTGATAAACTTACTTAGATACATTTTTTTTTGTAAATAAATACATATTTTACATAGAAAACACCCAGACCAATACGAACAGACATGTTCATGAACACAAATGTTTGTACTGTGCGGGAATCGAACCCACGACGCTCGGCTCAGAGGGCAGAGGTCACTACCAAATGAGCCACCGAGCCTGTCGTCAGTTGCTATTAATTTATAACATCGATAGTGATCGGATCCGAAATGAGGCGACCCAACAGAGAAATAAGGTCATAGCTATCTCCAGCGCGGCTTAGGGCTGCTATTACGCATCCATCAGCCCAGCCGTGAAGTACTCGCTGCTCTCGCTCGCGTATATTATGTCTATCATCGCATCGCCTTTGGTCGCTAGCAGCGTTAATTCAATTCAATTCAATTCATTTATTTCAGCATTCACAGATTAGCCATAACACATATTACATAAGATTATCAATATTTAAAATTGTATATATGTCACCGGAAAATAGCAAGAATCGTAAGTTGATCAATTTCCTAGGTAGTTGATTAACTTTCGGAATATAACAAACGGTAGTTGAAATGTATTATTTAACGCAATGGATTTCAGTTAGTTGATCAATTTACGGTAGCCTGACAGTCATTTAATAATTTACGATTTTGACACAAGTAAAATCGTCCTCAAATGGGCCAATCGTTGCTCAATGTACTATTTAACGGTGCACTATTACCCGTAAATTAATACACTGTTCCCTGATTGGACGCCACGTGAGCCATTGAACCAATCAACGTTCACCTCACCTTCGTCGGATGATTTTACGGTAAGACCCCGTAAAATGATCAATTTACTAAAATACATACGTTAAATAATACATTTCAACTGCCGTTTATTGTTTTCCGGAAGTTAATCAACTACCTAGGAAATTGATCAACTTACGATTCTTGCTATTTTCCGGTGACATATACATAAAAATAAATTATAATATTATTAAATTTAATTATCTCAATCACAATAACACATCAATAATAAAATAAACCAAATGAAAAAAATAAAAATAAAGATAAATGAAATAAAATGTCATGAAATTAATAATTAACCTAATTACGGACAGTGTGCATCATTGTCCAATGAGCCATGAAGACACTGTCAAAATCCAGCCTTCCAGCAATGAGTTTAAGATAGCTATTGGTGCCTTAAAACCTGCTGCGGTCACCCATCATTCACTCAACGTGGTGACTAAAGCAAATCCCCCCAAATTACACTTGTTATTGGGAGGCCTATGTCCAGTAGTAGACGTCTGCAGGCTGATGTGATAGCCATCTTCATTTCAATGGACGTTTTGAGAACGGTGGTCTTTTAACGAACACTGCTAACTTTGCTATTAAGAAATGTTGCGATTCCTGGTCTTTTAATGCCACTGCCGCATTTTGTCAACTGAAGAAACTGTGATGACCATCTTCAGTTCAATGGACATTTTTAAGACACCTGTTTTTTTAACAAACACTGCTAACTTTGCTATTAGGAAATGTTGCGATCCATGGTCTTTAGATGAACACTGATAATGTTATTAAAAAAAATTGCGATCCCTGGTCTTTTGATGACACTAGGCATTTTGTCAATTGAATCTTTTACAAGCAGTAGACTTTAGAAAACTGGATTATGTGGCCAATCTGGTGACCATCAGATCTATCTCCTATGGCTGCTCTGTCGCCAGCCACTCAGGCCACTTACCTGCACATAGCCATCTCCAGCGCGGCGTCGGGCTGCTCGTACGCGTCCATTAGCCCAGCAGTAAAGTACTCGCTGCTCTCGCTCGCGTATATGTCCATCATCGCGTCGCCTATGGTGGCCCTGATGGTGGATAGCTCACCTAGCGGCTTGCCTGTGGGCAGAATAGAATAGAAAATCAAAGAAATTTTAAAGGTCTATCTACATACACATAGCGGACTCTCAACTGAGGCACTGGACTCACCTGAGAACACTCTAGGCCTCACGTAGTCCACGCAGGCCCGTACAGCTCGTCACAGGCCTGTGCAATACGGCATAATCTGTCTCAACAGAGGCACTGGACTCACCTGAGAACACTCTAGGCCTGACATAGTCCACGCAGGCCCGTACAGCTCGCCACAAGCCGGTACGACACAGAGTAGCCGCGTACAGTCTGGCTGCGCTCAACACGTTAGCGAGGTCGTCTTCAGATATCGCGTTTAGAGGTGTCGCTGGAAGCGAGATTTTATAAAATTAAATACTATCTATACTTATAATAAATCTGTCATCATCATCATCATCATCAGCCCGTGTCAGTCCACTGCTGGACATAGGCCTCTCCTAATGTTCGCCACTTAGGTCGATTTTGGGCTTCTCGCATCCAGCACTTGCCAGCCGTCCTGCGCAAACCGTCACTCCACCTGGCCTGAGCGCGTCCTACACTACGTTTGCCGAGACGCGGTTTCCACTCCAGAACTCGTTTACCCCAACGGTTATCGGTTCTGCGGCTGATGTGGCCAGCCCACTGCCACTTCAGATTACTAATCCGATGAGCTATATCAGCGACTTTGGTTCTCTGCCGGATCACCTCATTTCGGATCCGATCCCGCAGAGAGATATAAAATAAATCTGTAGAGAGGTCAATTCTGTACATGATTTGTATTTTCAAAATTACTGTCAGGAGGTGATAAGTGATCGATACTCGACAAGCTGTGACATACGGACGGACAAACATGACGAAGCTGTAAGGGTTCCGTTTTGCCATTCGGTCCATCATCATCATCAGCCTATTGCAGTCCACAGCTGGACATAGGCTTCTCCAGCTGTTCGCCACTTAGGGCCAACATCTGGAGGATATACCCATAATCGCCACGCTGGGCAGGCGGGTTGGCGATCGCAGGGCGTGGCTCCTCGCTCCGGTGACGCTGCTGCCCGTCATCGGTCTGTGGCACCAGCTTATCAACAAGTAACTCACCAGGAGTCCTAGCGTAGTTCACGAAGGCACCCTTTCTCGACACCCCGGCTACGTTGGGGTGCACCAGGAAAGCCCTCAGCCGCCCCCCTTCCATGCTGCACAGCACCAACTGGTAGCTGCCGGCCTGCTGGCAGACCTTCTCACCAGTTATACGCCAGACACCTGCGGGCAGATGCAGTAAATATAATGAACTTCTTTGTTATAGTAGCATGATAGTCTATATTATAGTGACAGGCTCGGTGGCTCATTTGGTAGTGACCTCTGCCCTCTGAGCCAAGGGTCGTGGGTTCGATTCCCGCACAGTACAAACATTTGTGTTCATGAACATGTCTGTTTGTATTGGTCTGGGTGTTTACTATGTATAATATGTATTTATTTACAAAAAAAATGTATCTAAGTAAGTTTATCAGTCGTCTAGTACCCATAGTACAAGCTTTGGCTTAGTTTGGGGCTAGATAGCGCTGTGTGGCCCAGCGTGGCATGTCTTGGGTTATTTATTTATTTATTTGCCTGCAGTATTCTATAGGGTGGAGGTCCTTCCCCGGAGGGACGGCTCAATTCGAGCAAAGATTCGCTATGCCCTACCTCTCTTATGATCATCTATCATCATCATCATCATCATCAGTCTCCCAAAGTTCGCCACTTTGATCGATCGTGGGCTTCTCGCATCCAGCACTTGCCAGCCGTCCTGGGCAAATCGTCACTCCACCTGGCCTGAGTGCGTCCTATCCTACACTACTCTTGCAGAGACGTGGTCTCTATCTATCTATCTATAATGATCATAATTACCATGTTCATCAATCTCAGCAGCAGTCCTGAAGTCAGCCTGTGTGACCCTCTCCGACACACGTTCCTTCACGCACAGGACAATGCTCTGATCTCCTGACGTGAGGTCGTCCACGATCTGCTGGTACTGCTCGGCCTCCAGGCCCCGTCTGAGCGCGTCCAGGCAGACCCAGTGGTCACTCATCATCTCACCGAGTTTGACATCTGATGATATCACTTCTAAGTACCTGTGAAATCAGAATTTGCGAGTCAAAATTATATAAATAACTCCAGACATGCCACGCTGGGCCACACAGCGCCACCTATCTTAACTAATATTATAAAGCTGAAGAGTTTGTTTGTTTGAACGCGCTAATCTCAGGAACTACTGGTCCGAATTGAAAAATTCTTTTTGTGTTGTATATACCATTTATCGAGGAAGGCTTTAGGCTATATAACATCACGCTGCAACTATTAAGAGCAAAGAAATAATGGAAAATGTAAAAAAAACAGGGAAAAAATAACTATTCCACGCGGACGAAGTCGCGAGCACAGCTAGTAAATGATAATCTTACTTAGATACTTTTTTTTTGTAAATAAATACTTATTATAGATAGAAAACACCCAGACCAATAGAAACAGACATGTTTAATAGGGATATTTTGGGGATCAAAATAAATACATTAAACATAGTCCGTATTTTCATCATCAGCCTCTCCTTTAAGTCTATAATCTATATGAATTTCCTATTTCATCTTACGTAAGAGATTTCTATACACATACCTGATATTCTCTGTGAAATTACTAGCCAAACCATTGTTGGTAAGACTGACAGGCGCCGCAAACATCCTTGTCCCTTTTAACGCCATTATACGATCTTCTCTTGTTTTATTCGGGTCGCTAAACACACGTTCTAAAGCAGACACTCTCTGATCCAAGCTATCGGACTCCTCTTTATTTAAAACCTCAGGGAACGCTAGTAATTCCTTGTTGAAGACGGACACGAACACATCTTTCATAAAAGGATTTATCTTTGGTTTCCGGCGCTCTGTTCGTTCTACAACATTCAGATCTTCGAAGTCGAACTTCTCTTCTTTTACTTGAGGCTGTGTGGCTTGTGATGATTCGAAATTTGATGTAGAAATACGAAATTTTCTGTCTATGTTTCTCGATACAGCCGAATGGCGGATGGAACAGATTTTTCGCGCTAAATTCATCTTTGTCTAACTTAATTATGTTGTTTATCACAATAAAAGCAGTTTATGTATACAATTTAGTATTTAAAATCACGTATTTCAAAAAATTATACGAGTCACAAACAAGAATTACGCGAACTTCTAGGTTATATCTCAATCCGTATGACATTGACAGTGACAGGCCAATCAGAATTTTGACATAACGAAAACGTTTTGAAACCTTTTTTACTGATTTGCAATTTTTAATCCTGCCAATAAATTTTTATTCGCTTCATAAACATTATTTATTATTTTACTTCCACAAGGGTAGCTTTGATAAATAAATAAATGTTTTAAAAATTGTTGTAGTCAGTTCAGTAGTAAAGCAAACAATAGTGATGTTCCGATAAAAACGGGTATGGTATTTTATTGTGAAATGTTGATTTCTTTAACAACATAGATAATGTGAGATTCAATAATTTTATTGATGAGAAAACTTCTTACGTCCTTTCGATATTAATTTAAGCTTCTTCTTTTCAATAGGTAATGTAGTGCACTATTTGAGTTAGAAGTCAGCTCGAAGGACCAAAAGTAGGCGGTGCGAATGAACGTCTCTATCATCTATTTGACCACCACACTGAGCAAGCGGATTGATGACCGCAGTAGGTGTTATTTGTACCCAAGTAAACGCTGCTGCCAGATTTCTTAGATTCCCTTAGGGGTTTTTGTGCGATAGAGTCTACGTCTGAGACATTTAAAAAGAGCGTCTAGGTCTGCCGACAGAATGGAAGAAGATGATTCGAAGATGGGCGTCGTGTGCGTTGAGTCTGTAAAATATCTGCGACAGATTTTTGCGCGTCGTGTGCGTTACTACATATAATTGCAAAAAAGTGCGTCATGGATAGTCTGTCGTCTGCGCTGCCCGTAGTCATTTTCTACTACACACACATGGACAACGGATTTAGATTAGGACCAATCCTGCTGTATTATACCTGTAAAACTGGCGTATTTAGCTATGCCTACAATTGTGATGGTTATACCGCCACCAGTCGGTTGCCAGCGCCTCGTTTGTTATTCGGCAGGATGCACCACGGGCAGGTGAGGTTGGCTTGGAGCGAAAATAATGATAGGCCGCTCCCTTTCAGATCTGGCGCGCTTTACCGATGTTCCCATACCTATACAATTTTCAATTGAATATCCAATGTGCATTATACATTGAGATATTTTGACAAATTTAATAACTCGATGTGTGGCCATGTGTACCAATGTGACCACAAGAGCTATCAGCAACAATAACAGTCACATATAACGACACCGTTATTCGCACAGTTAATCTGTAATAACGTTATAACCACATCCCTCACAGATCAGGGGTTGGGGTAGCTACGCCTTCACCCTGTTTTACCGCCCATTGCATTTTAACCCAACCTCCTTAGGGATTAAAACCTATTTTAGCTCGCAATCAATGAATGAGCCTATGCACATATATATAGGAGGCCTGTCTATCTACCCCATGAAATAATCAGTAGAAATTTTCCCCTAGTCGCGTGTTCGTCGCTATAAAACCTCTTTTATATCGAGAAGTATTCGCTGTATCTCAAAAACATGTCTTTTACACTGCCTTGTCCCATTTTCGTGTTAAGTTGCAATCATTAAACGGTTTTTAGTGAGAAAATTGTGTGTTATGTGTATGAGAAAATGTGGTTTGTGTGAACAAACAAATTTTGTATGACAGCGAAGGGAATTCTATTGATGGTAAGCTATGAATATTCTTTGCATAAAACATACAGTTCTTTGTCATTGTAATGTACTGGATTATGTAGCGTCGATCAGACATAGGACTGATTTCTGATGCCTAGCTATTAACAGGATTGTGTGTGCATGTACTTAAGTATGTACCTAATTGACGTCTATAGATAATTTTTCTTTTTTCTTTTATGTATTGGTCGATGTCATAGAAGTAATATATAAGGAACAACCTGTTTGTCGGAAAATCGAAGCCGAACGAAAGCGCAGTGCATGTCCCTTTTGTCTCTTTCTGAATAGGGTGACTATATTAAAATATGATTTAAGGGCAATGACAATACATACGTACAAAAAAAACAGCCAACATTGAAAGCCAAAATATTTTTTATTCGTAATCGTTTTTTAAATAACACCACTTTTTTTTTGCAAAGAAACCGACTTCATTAGGGCGAAAATGTAAATATGAATTGGCTAATGCCTTTACCAATTGAATATCACGTGGATCTTCAAATATAGATTGAGAAGGATGTGGTGGATCTAACAATGTACCTATGTTGTTTGCTATAAAATTCTTGGACAACATACATGGTAGTTTTATTTTTGTGTACCTACGTTTTTTAATGATTGATTTGATAATGTTATAAATAGTTTTTACGTGTATTTTAGAACTTCGAAGACGAATCGGGAAACATGCTTTAGTTTTCCTATACAAAAAAACAACGGACTTTATGATTGGATAGTCATGCATGGTCACCCTAATTCTTCACTAACAAATTATGTTTAAAAGTATTACTTGTGAAAAGACAAACTACAATCCGGATAATACTCGCTTTCACAAGCCCCCCGACACAAATTCTCCCCATTTTAATTACACATTAAGAAAAATATAACAAATTAAAGATCCCCGCCACCGACGTCAAAGTCGGCGATGTCATGTGAAGTTGTCAGGGCCCCTACCACCGGTTCGAGAGCGATTGTTCGTTGAACGGATCGTGTATTTTTACAAAATCAATCCCTCCCATTATTCCTTTCCGTGTTTGAATATATGAATTAAATTAACGAAAATCAACTTTGACGAATTTTAGTTTGTAAATTCGAACACGGGGGGGACAAATGAGTGGGATTCATGGCTCAAGGGTACGCCATCCGTCCGAGCGAGCGATCGTTTTCGTTTTTGGTGGTAGGGGGCCTCTAGGTCCGGTGTTTCGTACTCTATCTAGCAATCTAGTCGCTGCTAGAAAGGGACGTTTTGTTCACTATTTTCCCTCTCATTGGTTACGTTCTTATTTTGACAAGACTTATTTTGAACAAGACTCTTAGGGCCTTAACATAAGGTTTCAATTTCCTTATTTTAGCTTCAATATGCATAGATAGAGCGCCTTCCTGTTGTACGAAGTACTTGATACTTCCATGGTCGATGTAATGAATGACATTTGACATTTTTCGGTATTTCGTTATTCGTTTTTTTTTAGTTTATTAAAAATAACGCAGTATTTATAATGATGTTAGTAAACACAAACTAATTTATTTTATATAACTACTTGATTAGGATTATTATTATATATTTTTAATATGTAGATAGTTGCAATGTACTATTTTACATAATTATCCTTATTTAATCCAGTTGCAAGAAGTTCCTCATAAAGCGTTCATTCATTCATTCATTCAAAATGTATGTACTTAGCTCTCGTCGGACGATTTTTTCTCAAATTCAACTGATCGGAAGAAGAATTCGGGGGAAACTGGGAATAGACCGCGATTTCCATTCATTCCTGGAATGCCTTTTTTTTGTTTTTTTTTTTATACCACCAGGACGGTGTGGTGTCCTCCCTGTATCTTACGATGCACGACGCCCCCCCACGCGGCGCCACAGCCTCCAAAGCCCTTAAGTCGCCTATGACAGGCATACCTCGGTAGTAGTCTACTCTACGCCCCATATCGCAGGGCGCATTCTTCCCTGGTCTCCGCCCGCATCTTTAACTAACTACGTCAAGACCTACACAAAGTCAAAGTCAAAAGTCAAAGTCAAAGTCAAAATAATCTTTATTTGTATAGGTTTTAAAAAAAAAACACTTACAAATCGTCGAAGCTACCAACAACAAAAACCTTTAACTTACCCTTTATACAAACCTACCGTCTTCGAGTCCAGAAATTTTAGATAGTTATATAGATAGATATTCTTTATTTGCACACCAAACAGATTACTTAAAGCTAGGTACAATAACCACTCGACGAACATATAAGGCGGCCTTATCGCTTTCAGCGATCTGTTCCAGACAACCTTTGTTTTGTTTTTAATGTTTAACCTAATTTTATAAATCTTCTATCTATCATCTGACTATCTTTTCTATCTTCAATATTATTATTCTAAATATATAATAATATTCTTATTCTTATTCTAAACATATATAATAATGAAAAGGTGACTGACTGACATAGTGATCTATCAACGCACAGCCCAAACCACTGGACGGATCGGGCTGAAATTTGGCATGCAGGTACATGTTATGACGTAGGTATCCGCTAAGAAAGGATTTTGATCAATTCTACCCCCAAGGGAATAAAATAGGAGATTAAACTCTATTCCTCGCGGATGAAGTTGCGGCATAGCTAGTCTTTAATAAGTTCAAAAACACACGAACTTGTCTATTAAGTAATCCGGGACGTTTAGGAAGCCCTACGCCGGTGTAACATTACATTACATTAACGCAAACATGGCACAGGTTAAAAAAAATACCTTATTTCAGTGTCAAATGTCAAGTATCGCTTTACAGGTTGACAAGGATTTTGGACTCCTTCATTAGCAGCCTGCAAAAGTCCACAGTTGGACATAGGCTACATCTCGCACCGATTCTAGATTTCATCCTTATCATCTTGATAGTTGGAGGTCTTCCACGGTGCGTTTTGCGCGCAATTTTCTGCCCCGTGCAACTGGTCTTTGGAATCAGCTTCCGGCTGCAATTTTTCCGAGTGCATATGACTTAGGGACCTTCAAAAAGCGAGACTATAGATTTCTCTAGTGCCGGCAACGCACCTGAGACTCCCCTGGTGTTGCGGTGTCTATGGGCTGAAGTGATCACTTACCATCAGGTGACTTTCAGGCCCGACAATTTTCATAAATTTGGTCATATCATAGGCGTTGGGATGTAAGGGGGCGACCCATCGTCTTTTCACTCTAAGCCACCCTCGCTTGCCCGTGGTGCATCCTGCCGAATGACAAACGAGGCGCTGGCTACCGACTGGTGGCGGTATAACCATCACGATTGAAGGCGTAGCTAAATACCACAGGCCGATGACGGGCAGCAGCGTCACCGGAGCGGGGAGCCTAGCCCGGAGATACACAACCCGCCTGTCCAGCGTGGTGATTATGAGTAAAGCCTCCTGGTGTTTGCCCTAAATGGCGTATAGCTGGAGAGGCCTATGTCCAGCAGTGGACTGCAATAGGTTGATGATGATGGTGATTGGTGAATCTCGACACAGATCGTCTCCGCTCTGCTCTGTTCCGTCTTAGTGTATCATCATCAGCCTATTGCAGTCCACTGCTGGACATAGGCCTCTCCAGTTTAAGAGAGGTAGGGCATAGCGAATCATCGCTCGAATTGAGCTGCCCGTCCGGGGAAAGACCTCCACCCTATAGAATACCGCAGCCAAATGACTTCTGGGTCGTGTTTCTGCCGGTGAGTAGGGTTTCCGGAGCTCGTGGGGGTTGGGATTGAGTCGGCATGGCGGTGGCAACTGACAGGTAACTGACCAGTTATTTGCCCTTTGTCACAGCGACTTGGGCTTCTCATTCGCTTTCCATCAGGCGTAGGGAAGCCATTATGTCGAGCTACTATAAAAAAAAAATTTGTTCGCCACTTAGGGCAAACATTTGGAGAATATACCCATAATCGCCACGCTGGGCAGGCGGGATGGCGATCGCAGGGCGTAACGTTTTGCTCCTGTGACGCTGCCGCCCATCATCGGCCTGTGGTATTTAGCTACGCCTTCAATCGTGATGGTTATATCGCCACCAGTCGGTTGCCAGCGCCTCGTTTGTTATTCGGCAGGATGCGCCACGGGCAGGTGAGGTTGGCTTGGAGCGAAGAGATGATAGGTCGCTCCCTTACAGCCTTTAGTCTTAGTGTAATCACAGCTTTAACCATAGCTTGTTAGTTAATGTTTGTTCATATGTTTAGAGGCTGCATAAATATTCATGAACAGATTAACAGATCTGTGACAATATTGATGATGTGATCATAGGATGTGATACCGTGGCTTATTGTTGCCAAAACACATTTGTCTAATCAACAAAGGATCATATATACGATATACCTACTGGTAATCGATCCTAATCCTAAAGGATGTAAGGGAGCGACCCATCATCTTTTCGCTCCAAGCCAACCTCACCTGCCCGTGGTGCATCCTGCCGAACAACGAACGAGGCGCTGGCAACCGACTGGTGGCGGTATAACCATCACGATAGAAGGCGTAGCTAAATACCACAGGCCGATGACGGTCAGCAGCGTCATCGGAGCAAGAAGCAACGCCCTGCGATCGCCAACCCGCCTGCCCAGCTTGGCGATTATGGGTATATCCTCCAGAAGGTTGCCCTAGGTGGCGAACAACTGGAGAGGCCTATGGCCAGCAGTGGACTGCGATAGGCTGATGATGATATCTCGTTGAAGAGACAACGGAAAAACGCCGGCAGCGATCCTAAACACGATTAGAGTTGCGAGTGTAATTTTTTTTATAGTGGCTCGACATCATGGCTTCCCTACGCCTGATGGAAAGCGAAAGAGAAGCCCAAGTCGCTGTGACAACGGGCAAGTAACTGGTCAGTTACCTGTCAGTTGCCACCGCCATGCCGGCTCAACCCCAACCGTGGGGGGTTCTGCAAGCTCCGGAAACCCAAATCACCGGCAGGAACACGACCAGGAGGTCATTTGGCTGCGGTATTCTATAGGGTGGAGGTCCTTCCCCGGACGGGCGGCTCAATTCGAGCGAAGATTCGCTATGCCCTACCTCTCTTGTATTGGTCTGGCTGTATACTATGTATGTATAATATGTATTTATTTACAAAAAAAGTATCTAAGTAAGTTTATCAGTTGTCTAGTACCCCCAGTACAAGCTTCCGCT
Source organism: Conogethes punctiferalis (assembly GCA_031163375.1). Lineage (NCBI taxonomy): Eukaryota > Metazoa > Arthropoda > Insecta > Lepidoptera > Crambidae > Conogethes > Conogethes punctiferalis. Next base: position 7,502,100 of record CM062105.1, on the reverse strand, counting down.
TAATTTGGGGCTAGATGATGTGTGGCCCAGCCAGCGTGGCATATCTTGTGTTACTTAAAATGTCATTCCCTGAACGCTGCAATTATTCCCAGTTGTCCCCTCTGGCCTTGTCCCCCGGGGTGACAGCTGGGAATTGACTTCCCGGTTGTCACCGGGGTGACAATTCGTGGCATTTCCGGAATGAGTGAAAGTGTGAAAAAGTTAAAGTGAACGTTACTTGAAATTATGTTATAGTAAGTAACAACACTGCTGGACATAGGCCTATGTCCAGCAGTGGCCTGATGTGGGCTGATGATGATGAAGTAACAACAGTCTTTCCGAACAGCCTCGACTTGGGAACCCTAAAGAAACGAGCGTATTCACATTTAAAAAAATAAAATAATAATAAAATAAAATAAAATTTATTGGTTTCATAACACACGTCTCACAATTTAGTTACTGTTATAATACAATTTTACATTATTCATTATAATAGCACTTATCAGATAGTAACAATATCACTGGCCGCCACACTAGGATTCCCTGTGTCGTGGAGACCAGCCCTCCCTATAGAATATTGCTATAATATGTATAACATAGGCATAAGTACATTATTTAATTTAATTTAATTTAATTAATAGAAATTTTTAATTATTTATTAAATAGAAATACAATAAAAATAATAAAATGTTTAATTTAATTTGCCAAATTATTTATTTATCATTCGCATGGTTAGTAGGTAGGTATGCGTGAAAAGTGTGTCCATATGTGTATATATACGAGTATGAATGTGTGTATAAGAGAGTGTGTGCGCGTGTGTTAGTCAGTGTATGTGTGTGTGTTTGTAAATGCGTGTGTGTGTGATGTTGTATTATAGTACCTGCATGCATGATTACATCTTGTATTTGTATTTAAGTATATACTTGTGATACCCTCACCGCTCCGATATAAATAACACAAGTGCTCAAACTACTTACTTTGGGATCGGAGCCATGTATGGTATGTTGTCTGGTAATTATTTAGATATTTATTGCCGGCAGCGACCTTAAACTCTGTTAGAGTTGCGGGTGTCCATGGGCGGTGTCGACTGCTTACCATCAGGCATCACACTTACTATTCTGCCGCCTCTCGCATAAAGAAAAAATATATCTTTATCTTAACGAGCAAAAACATTTTCATCAGTTTTCCTGTTTTCGCGTCCCGCTAACGACTGAGATCGACAAAATTTGTCGATAGATTTAATGTTCGAATGGCAACCACAAATCTATTAAATACTTAGTTACTATTCTAACCGAATTTCGTACATGTAGGATCCCGATCTTGGGAATATTTTACGGCTCACCAACACTACGACATACAATAGGCCTGTTGCCGTAAAAAAAATAATTACATAAGTAGTCCATCTTTTATATTATTCAAAATTAAGAGACACATATTTTTCATTTGTAAATTAGACCAAAAATTACAAAGATATAGCCCGTTAAAATTACGCGTAACGTCAAAGAGTATATAGGAGGTTTTTCGCCACTGAGTGACGTCAAAGACCTCTACTCCTACATTTTGACAGTGGCGTAGCTGAGTAGAGGAACTGAACCTCTTCGTGCGCGCCCCTATCGTCTGAACGGTATACGGATTTTTTCTATAACGAACATACAGATAGACAGACGGACAGACAGACAGACAAAAATTTTACTGATTGCATTTTTGTTATCAGTATCGATCACTAATCACCTCCTGATAGTTATTTGAAAATATATTTCATGTACAGAATTGACTTCTCTACAGATTTATTATAAGTATAGATAGATTTCTTTAATTAATTTACATGGAACCCGATTTTCTTCTCACTTTTCCTTTTAGTTTTTTATAGAGCCTATGCTTATGTAGCGACACGTAGCGACACCTATCTCCACACCGCTACAACAACTTCCACGTCGCTACAATATGCAATACAAGTTCCGCCAGCTAACAACAGATGGCGATGTGAAATCCGGGTCTATGGAGAATTAAATCGCTCCATACAAATTGTATGGAAATCGTACAACTCACATACGAAGTTTTCATCACGACTCGCTATTGTTAGCGTTTATTACACACATTAATACATTTTATACCTTTAAGTTGGTAATACATTGCATAGCTTATTATTTCTCTGATAAAATAGTCTCTCAGTTGAAATCCGGCGTGCGAGTAGGAAATTAAATTAAATAGTCACTCAATTGACATCTGACGTCCAAGCGTATAAAAGGCAGACAAGTTGTCAGTTATCGGCATTCTGTTACGAGACGCCGGACCGAACGGACGTATAGAGTGCTTTATGTGGGTTATGTGCATTATTATGTGGATTACCTGTAAAACAGTAAGTGTTAATAGATTTATATTTTATTGGTAGGATGGTAGGATTGGTAGGATATTGGTAGGATTGGTAGGATTATTGATTGGATTGGTAGGAATTGATAGGAATATTAATTATGAGGGATTAGGTTAGGATAGGATTAAGGATATTAGGATTGTATACCAGTGAGGTATTGTATTTGTATGAAAAATAGTGAATATAAAGTGATTAAATCTTGGGTATTTTGGTTGTTATTTTCACAAACCCACTCCTTCTGAACTGATTGCCAACAGTTCAGAAGTGGGATCGTAAGAAAATTCTCTTAATTTTCTTTTCACGTCCACAATAACCGAGAATGGGCGAACTTTTTTTTTTTCAGCAATAATGTACGGCTTTAAAGTGAATAGCTGTTCAGTTACCACTGGCAAATGGAAGTAAAATCAGTAGTGAATAATAGAATAACTAAAGCGGTACATGTTTGAATATTTTTTTTCTTTGACCACGCCCAGTTATTTTATTTTCGTAATAGTCATTTTCTTAGCACAAATAGAACTAAATACTCAATACTTCGTTGCTTGCTGTGTAATATCCTTAATTCCTTAAATAAATAACAGATTAAATTATATTGTTTCACGTATTATGGGAGTCGGGGTAGATTCCTAATTGAAACGGACCTCAATATTATAGACTTGTTGAGTTGTGCGTGCATAGGTTTATTTTTCTATCGCCCAACGTGTATACGATGTACTCTTAACGCAATAACGAATACATGTCGTTGGAGTCTGGGATTAGGGCGTAGCTCTTAAATACCGTTGTTACAGATTTTAAGGTAAAATGTCACATGAATGAATGCCTAACAAGCTAATCTAGAATTATAAAATAAGAATTGAATAGGAGACAACAAAAATTAGTGATAGGTACGTAAGTGTGCAAATATTCATTGAGGAATCACATAAGTAAAAGAGCTTGGACAAATTTAACGGTTATCAGTAGTATTCAAATATATTACAGGATTTGGTAAAGTAATAATAAATGATATAGGGATATCAATGATCATATATTTGCTAAATATGTATTCACTGGAAAGCTATTTTTAGGTATGGTCATGCAAGAAAAATAAAATGGTTTACTCGTGTTTCTTTAAGTGGATTCGCAATGTATATCATAACTTTTTATGACCGCGTTTCGACGTGTAGTCTGCTAGGCCTTCTTTAATGATCTAGTGATTTGGTGATCTAGGTAATCTTGCACTTTGTGGTAGCCATTGGTAATTGTACATGACTCTGTGCGAGATTTAAATCGATATAATACTGTCATGATTTTTAATATTTGTCTAATTATTGCCCTCATTATTTAGTATGTTTATTAAGAATTACGTGGCAACTCATTTTTGAGTGGCAACATTGACAGCGCGCCTCTCTGTCGGCAAAATAGGCGGGAAAAAAATGGAGGGGGAAGTTGTGCTGGGCGGATGGACGAAGCAAGCGATTCATTCTTTTACCAGCTTGGACCGAAGACAGACATCGAGGGAAATCTATGTTCGACGAATAATTATTTAAAATGTGATAAGTCGAGTTGTAATATCGTTATACCAGTATAATAAATTACTCAAAGTTTAAAGTAGTTTGATTGGCGTTATAAATCAGAAGCGGAAAGACACCTGCAGCCTACAAGGTACGGAGTAGAAATACTCTTCAAATTATTATAATTAATATTAATATACACGAGATATTAATATAGACAAGCTATTAAAGGCCGTCACTGTAATTTTTCTTTAAATTCAGCTTTTATTTTTCTCTTCTCTTCTTTTCCATAATAAGTAATGCCGTCACGGACATTTGGTTGGGGCTACTCTCTAACAATGTTACTTTGCGGGTAGTATTGCGAGTGTTTGAAATAATATGGCGATTGGATTTCGCCAGCACTGACAACAGCTTGAATAATATTTGATCAAGGCTACTCTTTGATAGTACTATTCTTGTTGGTCTGCCTGAAATAATTTGTCGCGGATTCTATTTGGTCAAGGCAACTCCTTGATAATAGTCCGCGACGGATTCTCTGGCAAACGTCTGTGCTAGAATTTTTATATTTATTGCATAAGTATTTTCTGGAGCGGACTGCAACTTGAGTGATGTTCGAACAAGGCAACTCTTTGTTAATGTTACTCTTGTAAGCCTAATAAGGTTTATCGCACGACCCATTTGGTTAAGGCTACTCTTTAACAATGTTGGTCTGCGATAAAATGTTAGACTGCGGTCGGTATTAGAAAAAGCTAAACGTTGGTTGAAATTGCGCCGTTATTGAGAAGATAAATTTTGTGAAGAGAAGAGAAAGTGAGAAAGTAATTTATTTGATTACATTTTGTATATCACAACTGGAAACGACACAGTACTTTTCGCTTGCTATGCCAGATATTGCTCGTCAGACTAATTAACAATGCCTATCGCGTCATAGGAATCTGAGCGTTAAGTGTAGCGTAGAATGAGGTCAAAATGCTATGTGACAGACTGATTGTAAGCGGTGCATTAACTTTTTGTGTCCATTTGCTTACTTATGCGGTACACAGTTATTATAACACAAGCTAGGCCGAGCCTGTATTATACATAAGTACGTACTAATTCCTTTCCAATGTCTTTTAGTAAATACAACGATATAGGTATACCAATGAAAGTTGATATATTTGGTTTGGTTATATTTCTGGCCTTAGTATTAAGTAAATGGAGCCTATTTTAGTTTAAAATATGTATGTTCAAAGATTACTTCGCTAAGATTGCATACGCTTCACAAAATTTAAGGCTATAAATGTCGTGGAGTTACATGTACAAGAGAAGGCTATGTACGCCACTACCCACAAGTAATCTAATTTATATAGGTGAAGAGAGGGGTGTTAAAGGTTTGATTTTTACTGATACTGCTACCGCACCAGATTCTCTCGTACACACACGAACACACACACACACACACACACACACACACACACACACACACGTACTTTAAATATATATAATGTATGTATATAATTATGTATTTTTTTAGCATGTACACAATGAAGTATTAATTAAAGAAATATCAATAAGAAAGTAAATGAAGCATTAACGAAGTCGTCTCACTACTCAGTCGTCGTCCTTACTATTATTTATATATATGTATATTATTTTATATGTATATTATATTAATGAGCTATATTGTATTATATTTACTTTATAATGTGTATGTATTTATTTAAGTACTTTTTGCTGTTTAATTTTATCGAACTCTGCAGCACACTACCTACATTTATTTCTGCTTAGCCCAATGGTTGACTGGTAGAGAATGCCTATGCGGCATTAAGTCCGCCTTTTGTACACTATTTCTATCGTGCAATAAAGAATAAATAAATAAATAAGTATTTAGCTTTTAGCTCTTAATACTTGAGCCGGCCGTGAGCCTCTTAATGTTTGAGCCTAATGACCTGAAACACGTACACATACACGCACGCACAACGCACAATCAAATGTCATATTGATTAAATTTGAATTTTTAAGGAAATCTGAAATAACAGAGCCATGGCCAATAGGCCTTAATAATTTGGTATAACATATACTCATTAATGAAATCTAATGGATACGCGGTTGATTTCAAATAAATGAATAAATATATTATTAAACAAGTAATTAGGGGCTATGTGTGTCTCTACGGAGCTATGTGCGTTCCACAAGTAATTGGGGGCTATTTATGTCTCTACGGAGCCATGTGCGTTCCACAAGTAATTGGGGGCTATGTGTGTCTCTACGGAGCCATGTGCGTTCCACAAGTAATTGGGGGCTATGTATGTCTCTACGGAGCTATGTATGTTCCACAAGTAATTGAAGGCTATGTATGTCTCTACGGAGCTATGTATGTTCCACAAGTAATTGGAGATTATTTATGTAATAAATTATTTTTGCACTCATTCATACATTCATACACATACACACACATTCATACACATACTCATCATTGTATTCTTTGTTTGGAATGTAATCCATCTAAATCAGGAGGTGGGTGTTAATAACCCCGCGACATAGTTTCGCACTATTGCGGATATTGTCATACACCGATGCTACTGTGCTAATTTGTAATGTTCCAATAAAGATTTTTATTTATTTATTATTTATGTCCCTAAGTAAGACAAGACCCCTCTAAGGAGCTATGTATGTTTAATGATTCAGTACTAATGAATTTTACCAATTATAATTTAACTATGTCTTAAAATTAATGTAAAAATATCCGGACTGAGCCGAGGCTTGTATTTTTTTAATCCTTTATTTCAAATAAATGCAAACGATAGATGGGATATCTAAACTACTTGTCAGTTCGCCAATAGGGATATAGATGATATTTCACAAAGTGGGTACACAATGTGTTCTGGAATGGATTACGTCGGCGGTGTAATTTTCCTTTGCAGAAGTAATGGCAGTTGACGACATGATGACTGCTCCGCTTGGTGAAGTCCAAAGGGCCGCAGACGAGTTGCTCATGGCACAAGCAGCAGGGGACCATTGGTGGATGTCGATGCAGGCGAGCAGCTCGTAGTATCCGTGTGATGTTGTCCGTTGTCATCAGGGAAGTCTTGGTGGCTCGTAGTATAATTTTATTTATTTTACATTAGACTGTACCTACTTAAACCTATGTGAATGTAAGTAATTCTATAGATTGACACTATCAAGAACCCGGGGCGGTCGATTTGTTTTTGTTTTGATATTATTCTTTTTATTTTCCATATAAGACATTTATTCACTACAGAAATACATGGAGAGATAATTTAAAACTGGGCTGTGCCTGTATCAACTTGTCAAAATTAGTGAGTGACATCGAAATGAATAGGTACTATTGAATTTATAAAAATTTAGAACATGCGTAGGTATATACATATCAGTGTTAAATTTATGACGGATGGCGTTTCTTATGTAAGGATATATCATGGTACAGTTTGGTATGTAATGGGATGTTGATCTCTGATATATTCATTTAAATGGTGCCCATTTAAATTGAATGGTTCCCTAAGTGAAGCATGTTAGGCTTAGTTTGGGGCTAGATGGCGATGAGTGGCCCCGCGTGGCATGTCTTGGGTTATTTATTATTATTTATTATAAGTACATACACTATCACATACATACACATCAGGCACGATGGGCACAAACCTACCTAACTGGGGTGGAAAACTAAGAGGTTTGCCCCCCCTATTATGGATATAAAACCGGACCTTCCAGTTAATTTGATATAGATTTACAATTATAAATTGTAATTGTTCCTGCGATACAGGCCTTAAGGTTAGTACAGCGGCAGCTGATAGTTTTTTCTAGGGACTTTGTAATATGTATTTGGTTATCTCAATTGAATTGTATGCGGGGAACGATTTGTATTGTAGGATAAACATTTTTATTTTACATAATATGTTACGCCCACGTACGTGATTATTATTTATTTTATATTAATAAAAAAAAAGGGGAACGTTCTAACTAGAAATGTAGGGCACTAGGTACTCTAGTCCACTTAGAGCAGCTCGATGTCCAAGTGTAGTATCAAGGGTGGTCTGCGCCATGCACGCTCGTGACAAATCAGAGTACATCTCTGGCGTATTGTTTACTTTCACATGCGTCAAAATATTTCATGAACTATTGCCGCAATAGTAGTGGACTTGCCTCTGGGAATAGGAATTTGTTTATTCTAGAGTGCGGTACATAATATTACAGATGATTATGTATATTAAAGAAGTAAACACGTTCAGAGCGTGCAAATATTATGTCAAGTTGTCAAATGACATAAATTGTTACATGTCAAATTAAATTAATTATTGAATTGAATACATACAAGTAAGATTCATTATTATACGTCAAAATAACTAAATTATTAGAACACCTAATTATACAACCAGAATAACATTATAAGGCACATACCATAATTTCAAAATATCATTAAAAATCGAAGTAAACAAAGCAAGTCACACGTGTGGTCAAAATATTCTTTTAAAATAAAAACAATGTTGAATAAGCCATATTCTAAGCTTACTAATTGTCTTATCATTTGCGTTCATGGGTAACTTATTATATAATTTGACAGCCAATGACCGACTGTTCCTTGAACGCATAGCTGTTTTCATTAAAAGGCATGATTAATTTATTTGGACCTGGAATGTTGTACAGAGTCTTAAATTAATAGCTCTGGGTGAGTTTTAACAGGTTTTAACACCTCATATAAATATAAGCAAGGGACAGTGAGTACTTTCAATTGTTTGAACAGAGTCTAGTGAGATCAAACTATCTGCTGGCTAACAAATAACTTATTTGGGGTTTGAGGTTTTCTAGGAGGCGAAGGGAAATTTGGTTAAGGGTGGACGTATCACAGGCTTGAAATCGGGAGGGACATTAAATTTCAGTAAAACACTTTAATGGATTATGTTCCAACATTGGGGCAATGTCACTGAATTTCATTGGGCTTGAAAAACGACCTGAATTTACGTATCTACTCATTAAATTGGTTATTAATTATAGCTAATGTAGGGAAATGGTGTGAATAATTTTAAGACCATCATGGGAGATCATCGGTCCTTACAAACTTTATTACTTGAAGGTTGAATGTAGTTATACAGTCTATATGGAATGTCTACTGTTTGTTTATGGATAACCTCATCCTAAAGAAGGTTACGCTATATCCCTGTGATCATTATTTTTTACGATTTATTCTAATAAGATGAATGACAATTTAATGATCTTTCTGTCATAGTGGGCGAACTAATGACCATTAGAGATTCATCAAACCAAATCAAATTCTTTGTTTGTCAGAACAGGTTACAATAAAATAAACAAATAGTTATAGTTGGGTCTGCCTGTAAAGGCGTACAAATATATTTGGTGTCCCCAAGAGATAAGACACAATAAAAAAATATTGTTATTTATTTGTACGTACGTTCACTACTTAATTGCCACTGGCTATTGGAGGGGTTGATAAGTCTGAATGTCTTAACAAGTTTTCAGTTGGATTTGACACAGTGGATTGGCCAGTTTTCAGTGCTGCGCAGTGGCCTCTGTCAATGGTCACCACTTTAATCATACACTGTCAAATTTATTTTGCATCAAGGCTTTGACTAAGAACTGTAAACAAAACTACTTTATTTATATCAAATGACATCATGACATCACAAGATCATAGTGAATTTGGACTTTCAAAATAATTAATGAATTTAAATTTATTCACATTTCCCAATTGGCTACCAATAGGTATCATTAAAATAGTATTTTTTTGGAGGTTGTATTTACTTACTAATGTGTTTCAGAATCGCTGTTTTAAAACGTTTTTGCGACCGAGAGGGAAGAAGCTGCCGAGATTTTCTGCACAGGATAAAGCTAGTTACTAACCTGAGAACGATCTGACTCGCACTGTCTACTACAAACAGTTTTGCAATTATCATCATAAGGTCTCTTTTTGGAGTCAAGGAACCAATGTGTATTCCTCATTCTCCTTGTAACACTTTAGTGAAGATGTTATTAGTAAAGTACCTACTTGAATCTAGTGCATCGTCTAGTAGTGGCTAGTTAGGCTTCTTTTTCTTTCACATTTATGTCTATCGTGTGCATAGGCACAGTAAATAGTTAAGTATGTAATATTAGTTATTATTGTTTTCTTTTTAATTTCAGTTTTATGTATTATATATAGGTATACACCTAGCTGTCAACTATTTATTTTAAGACATTTGTTCAATTGTTCCTGTCGCATGTTAGTCTCAAATGTGCTACTTTGAAAACTATGTCAATCAATTAGAATACTACCACCGAATGTCATGATTTTATATTTATCCGTTAATGATTAAAACTGATGTGGCATACATATTGTACGAGGAAATGCAAGGTTGTAATTTAGCAGTAATTTGTTGTTATAAGTCAAACTGTTTTTGTGTTATTCATTTAGTTGTAATGTCAGGTTCTCATTTTATTGAGACGGCGCTTTAGCACTATTGGTTGAATCATGTTATTTGTCTCATGTGTGTAGTCATATATTGTTAAGTGATTGTTTCGATTGGCTTTTTCCTTAAATAATTATGTAGTGGTGCGTCGGGAGACGGCACGCTGTCGGATGGCCGAATGTCATGATTTTTAATATTTGTCTAATTATTGCCCTCATTATTTAGTATGTTTATTAAGAATTACGTGGCAACTCATTTTTGAGTGGCAACATTGACAGCGCGCCTCTCTGTCGGCAAAATAGGCGGGAAAAAAATGGAGGGGGAAGTTGTGCTGGGCGGATGGACGAAGCAAGCGATTCATTCTTTTACCAGCTTGGACCGAAGACAGACATCGAGGGAAATCTATGTTCGACGAATAATTATTTAAAATGTGATAAGTCGAGTTGTAATATCGTTATACCAGTATAATAAATTACTCAAAGTTTAAAGTAGTTTGATTGGCGTTATAATACTTAGATCAACAATATGTTGCGGTCAAACGTGTATTGGGCACCGCGGTTAGGATTTTTATTTCTTTGGATAATTCTTTAAGTGATTTACGGGATTGGGGTCTGTAATGTAGACCGGAGCACCCTTTTGTGATACAGGGTTAGTTTGTGAGGCTGATTCCCATAAGGGCAAACTGTGGGATATGATGCTGTGGAAGTGACTGGATTGAATTAGCCTTGAGGTATCGATGTCAGTTCCCTAGTTTTTTTTAATTAGGTAACGTTATGACAACTGAGTCCGCCCGTTGTAACTTGAGAGTTCGCAGTTATCCCTGGAAGGGTCGTGCATTCAGCGGGTTCCGTGTGTTTACTGTTCATGGTTATGTGAGTATTTATTTGACTCACATTCATATTTACATCGTCCCACGGAAGTGAAGTAGGTAGTAGTATAAACTGACCGAAGCCTCGGTTCACAGAAAAATAAAAAAATAAAAAAAAATAAAAAATTGAATTAAAATGAGTCTGAAATTAAATTTGTGTGTGTCCTATATGGACGGATATGCATTGGAATTTACAAGAAAATAATTGTGGTAAACTAATGTAAGACTGTGAGAGAGTATTGTTCGCTTAGTCATATTTTTGCTTGTTTGTTGATGGGATAAGATTAAAACTTAACGCTGGTAAAATGGAAATAGACCTAGGAATCGATGAAATAAAGGAATAATCTTACTTGTTTCATTGGATTTGGATATGACTGTCTATACACTTGTTAAATATTATTGCAAAATTCTGTGAAACAATAATTATACCACTGCTGAAATTTCCTTACAAATATTTTTGATAAATGAAGTTCATTGAGGGTTTGTAGAATCGCTATTACACAATAAATATGATTTGGAATGGCTAAGAAGACATTCTTTCACATTTGCTTTTGGAGGAGATTGGGCTTAGGGTTTTCGGCTAAGGATTTATCTTGCTCGTTATTCAGGGTAGGTATATTAGAAAAGTGGGTTTTGGATTGAGTGGCTGCTTCAGCATCGGAATTGGGACGATTGTCACTTTCTTTAGAGATCTTGTGGTAATGAACCGGGGTTCTATGTCCTTTATTACTTTTAGATAAGTACTCGTTATTTGTCTTCGCCACTATACAAGCCTTTTTAAAAGGGGTTTCGTATACTTTTAAACATTATATTCTCATCCTTTGATCTGGCTTGGGTTGCACAAGGTTCGAATAATTTCCTTCTGTTAATAATGTGAATGCCTGGAGTGGCCCAGTCACAAAGATTTGTCTTTCGTCTGCCTTGGCCTATTTCTTAGTAAATACATACATGCAGTATTTGTAAAAGGATTAATTAATTTTAATGGTGTCAGATGGAAAACATTGTCTGTGTGGGATACTTGAGGGATTTTATAATCAATTTTTTCTATATCTCAGTCCGATTTTCGAGGCTAGATCGATGTGTGAGGTTTACGCCCGTGAAGGCGCCCAGGTGCTGCCATTTGGTCGCTCTGGTTCGGGTTTATAATGTCTATTGCTGTTGACTTACTGATAGATTTGAGGTAACAGAAAAATTTATATTTTCGGGCCAGTGCGTGATATTCAAGTGGGTTCATCAAAAGGGTCAGGGGATATGGATAACATTGGAAATTGGTCGGAGTCTGAGAGAATAGTGGATTCGGATGAATTTTCATTATCGGAGGTCGGGGTCTATATATAGGCAATCATGGTCTACATCATCATTGTGCTGCTCAAGCTCTGAGCATAGCCCGGTGCACTCAACGAAGAGCGATGATATATCACATTATTACGATCTTTTGACTTTGAACCATTTTCAACTGATATCAGTAGCCCGTCTCTGTCTGCGGTGCCCCTAGGGAATGATCTAACCTAATGATTTTGTGATTAGAATAGATATTCATTACTGTATCCTATACGGGTGATTTGGTGGACACTGCTGATGTTGATGATGGTGAACTTGTTGTGCAGTTTAGGGGGTCTTGCATCTGTGAGCGGTCTCTTCCAGACAATCTTGGGGTAGAGGATAGTTAAAAGATGAGGATGAGGTGATCTATCAACTGAGTGAATTGCAATTGATGATTGATGAATGTGAACAGCAAGCGACCTTCCCTCCCTTCGAGTATTTAAGGTTGTCTGTTACAGCCACGCTGTAACAGATGAACAGATAGCAGTATTCGGTCTGGACATGCTTTTTGTAGAGTCATAGTACACTTTTTTTTTGGTTCTATAATCAATGGGTTTCGCCGCGCACGCGATGAGAGAAGGGTTTTGACGATTTTTGTTCATATCTTGAATTGAAATGAAAATATAAGCTTTAATTACATAGATTTAAATAGAGGTACTTATTAATCTCCAAGTAAAATATGGAAAGGTTATGCTAACGCCATATTCGGAGAGTGGATTCTGCCCGGGGGAACCGGCAGGAAACAAGATGTTACTCTTTTTCTATCGGCAATTTTTGTATTACAATGTTTTATTGTTATTATGCACTGCAAAGTTGCGTTTATATAATGCAAAATTCAAACTTGGGTAACTTTAGTGAAATTCTATTATGAATCCCATATTAAAAAAATTATGACCTGTGTATACCAAAGATAGTGTAGCTTCCTAAAGGCTTATAACTGATTAGGTTTTGACAAAAGATTTAACATTTTGTCTGAACGGTATTCTGTCGAATAGGTGAGTTGTGTTCTGTCGAAATATGGCTTGTCGAAATAGAATATTGTCGGAGTACCTAGTGTTTTGTCTGACTAGAAATCTGTCGAATATGTGATTTGTTGAAACAGTGTTCTGTGGAATCATCGTACGTCCGAAGAGACTTCTAGTTGAAATAGTGTTTTCGAAATTCAGGATAAGATTCATGAAGGAGATATCAAATCGGATCAGTGTTTTTAGGGTCTGTTAGGTGTGTGGGCAAATTTACTCTCTGGCATTAGTGTTGATAAATATGTAAATGCGATACGTAAAGAAATAAAATAACATACTCTTATAGTAGGGACAGGGTTCATAACTTAAGGGTTTTCTTCCCAGGGTATATAGGTGAAATGAGATTATTATTGGGCGTCTGAAATTTTTAGGAGTATATACAGGAACTTTTTGACTCTTTCAAATGTTTTGTTTAAAATGGAATTTTATCCTAACAATACTAGTTTCTTGACCTAGTGTCTTAAAACAACATCTAGTGCTTAGTTTCCAACTACGTCAGATATGAATCGGCAAAAAAAAAAAAAAAAAAAATGTTTGAGAAAATTGAACAACGATTGTACACTGAGTAGTGATTCAACGATTCAATTTTGTACTATCTACGTCGTACTATGTCGACAAGAAATGTGTCAATGATGCCTTAAGGAAACAAAATTATTTTTCAGGAGAAAACTATATAATTAAGGCGATTTTAGGGATTTTTGAGAAAAGTTTAGGAATAATAAAAATTTTTGGGAGTTGGTACATTAAGTAGTGATTCCATGCATTAGAACTTGGACACTGTTAGTTGATTTTGACACTACAACGACTAGGCAAAACTAAGTACTTGATATGAATTTCAACTTGATAGCTCTACGCGTTCATGAGGAAAAAAAGAAAAAGTTTATATTTATTAAAAAAATATATATTTTGTAATGTAACTAAAAATTTAAGGTTTTCGGAATATTTCATTCATGTGTGCTATAAAACGTTGCTTCATGCCAAATTTCAAGATTCTGGGTCGACTGGAAGTACCCTTTAGGTTTTGATTCCCTTGCAAGTGTCAAAAATTTGCGGCATAAACGGCTGTACCTTTTGATTGCATTGGCTTAGAAGTTTGATTTTTTCACAGCTTCAAGGGACAGTAGACCTGAGTAATTGATATAAATTTCAGCTTCATACCTCCACGCGTTCCTGAGAAAAAGGGTCTTGACAGATGGACGGACGGACGGACAGACGGACAACGAAGTGATCCTATAAGGGTTCAGTTTTTTTTACTTTTGATGTACGGAACCCTAAAAATGGAATACTTTTGCATTCTCAATGTGATTTTTCTGCTTAGTAAGAGCGGGTTAAGTGGCCAGATTCTTAGCTGAACACATACAATGTGATAGCGATATTACTACTTATTTGTCCTATTGAAATCGGATGAATAGAATATTATGTCTTTTGTCAAATAGACTCTCGATACATTAAGTGTCAGTGAGTTGCAGTCATTCTTATGAAATTACCTATTATTTCAATTTTTCATTTCTGTCCGTGCTAGACACTCACTGTGGGTCAGTCCGAGCATTGTAATATTTTAAATGGTTAATGGATTTTGAACATTGAAGGCACTTCATAAGCCTTTTTTTTTCCCTATAAGTTATGATCGCACGCTGGCGGGAACAGTTCTGGTTGCATTCACTATGGTGGTCGTTGCAATATGTCGATGAGATGGTTGAGGTGAGAGGCTCTTCAGGGCCAGGGTGTGTTCCTTTTTCTTCGTTTTGGAACTCGTCACAACACCAACAATGTATGAAATGTTTAGCTGAAATAATTGATTTATCCGAAGCGAAGCGAGAAGCGGGCTGCTAGTATTTTATATTCTGTTTTGTATTGATTTTGTAGGACGCGATGTTTTTGATGAATCTTATTCAACACCTGATCTGTCTTTCCTTTACATACTTAAGTTGAAATGCCTATTAGACCAGATGACTGTATACGAAGTGGAGGAAGTTTGAATTACTTTTTACAGCTTTCATGTGTTATAGGTAACCACGGTACAGGTAAAATTGAAACTATAAAAACAAACATTCATTATAAGTAGATATTCAAAGGAGTGGACTGATACAGGCTGATGATGATGAACCTGATGAAGATGCTGATGAAGATGCTGATGATGATGCTGATGATGATGATGATTCAAACGAGTACGGTGCTAAATATAGTATCTATATACGTACATGTAGTCCATGTTTGCAACAATGAATGTGTATTTTACGATAACAATACTAAGCTTTTAAAAGTTTTTCAGATACCCACTACTACGGAAGAAGATGGATATGGATGGACAGTCGAGGGCAAGGAGTGAGGAAGGAATGGAGCCCAGGTAGGGCAGGAATAGAGCCCAGGCAGGGCAGGAGTGGAGTCCAGGTAAAGCAGGACTGGAGCCCAGGTTAGAGGGCATAACTAGAGCCCAAGTTAGAGGGCATAACTAGAGCCCAGGTTAGAGGGCCAAACTAGACTTTACTTGACTGGACTGGAGCGGACTGGACCGGACCGGACAGATGGGTCAAGAGGACATCTCAAGAAACTGCTAAGAAGACACCAAGCTGAAACTAAGGCGAAGACTAAGGCGAAGAAGACACCAAGCTGAAACTAAGGCGAAGACTATGGCGAAGAAGACACCAAGCTGAAACTTCTAGTAGCAAGCGTGAGGACCCGCTTCGAACAGGATGGCCGAGCTGTTAGCGTTTATTACACACATTAATACATTTTATACCTTTAAGTTGGTAATACATTGCATAGCTTATTATTTCTCTGATAAAATAGTCTCTCAGTTGAAATCCGGCGTGCGAGTAGGAAATTAAATTAAATAGTCACTCAATTGACATCTGACGTCCAAGCGTATAAAAGGCAGACAAGTTGTCAGTTATCGGCATTCTGTTACGAGACGCCGGACCGAACGGACGTATAGAGTGCTTTATGTGGGTTATGTGCATTATTATGTGGATTACCTGTAAAACAGTAAGTGTTAATAGATTTATATTTTATTGGTAGGATGGTAGGATTGGTAGGATATTGGTAGGATTGGTAGGATTATTGATTGGATTGGTAGGAATTGATAGGAATATTAATTATGAGGGATTAGGTTAGGATAGGATTAAGGATATTAGGATTGTATACCAGTGAGGTATTGTATTTGTATGAAAAATAGTGAATATAAAGTGATTAAATCTTGGGTATTTTGGTTGTTATTTTCACAAACCCACTCCTTCTGAACTGATTGCCAACACTATGTATACGAAAAACCAAGATGGTCCATTGGACCGCGGTCCCCGAGCACGATCACCTAGCTCGGCGGAAGTACTTCCACTTTTCGTAGCGACAAGTCTGTTCCTACACTTATTTAAGTAACTAGGTATACCTTATTTACCATAGAACTCAATTTTCTTACAACACGAACAAAAACTCAGTTAGCAAAATTACCTTGCGACTTAGTTTCGTAAACAACTCTTGTTTAAAGCCAAAGGGACTTCGTTGAAAATTTTCGCGAAATGTTATTATCAATAATTGCTTGTTGGACTTTGCATCGGAGGTTCTCAAACTTTTGACTGGTCCACTTTGGAAGTAAGTAAATTACCAAAGACGTGGCACGGTGATCCACACAGCGCCATCTAGTCTCAAGCTAAGTCGAAGATTGTACTATGTGTACTGACCCACGCCTTCGTAGGCGGTAGGCGGCTCATGTAGGTATGTTTACCAATAGGCTATT
Source organism: Conogethes punctiferalis (assembly GCA_031163375.1). Taxonomy (NCBI): domain Eukaryota; kingdom Metazoa; phylum Arthropoda; class Insecta; order Lepidoptera; family Crambidae; genus Conogethes; species Conogethes punctiferalis. The sequence continues at coordinate 7,484,919 of CM062105.1, read as the reverse complement.
ATGGCTAAAAATTTTAATTAGTCCGTCTTTTAGCTTATTCAAAAATAAAAGACACGTATGTTTCCTTTTTTCATTCAAATAAGCAATAGCAAAGATACAAGGCATCAAAAGTTAGGAGTGGGAGTCTTTTACGTCACTCGCACCCGTAAAAATGCCTCACCGAGTGACGTCACGCGTAATTTCAACGGGCTATAACTTTGTAATTTTTAGTCTAATTTGCAAATAAAAAAATACGTGTCTTTTATTTTTGAATAAGCTAAAAGACGGACTAATTACAATTTTTAGCCAGAATAGCCTATTGTTGTGGTAAACATACCTACTTAGAAACGAGTGTAGGCGAGCAGCTCATTATGTCCTAGTATGTAATCTTGTATTTTGTAACAGGTATTTTAAATGCAAAAGTTTATTTGAATGGATGTTTTTTACTGTTTGTTATCTACTCTTTAGCGTAAATCTACTGAACTGTATTTAACTGAAACTTAGCAGTAATAGGTATAGCTCATTCGCTATAGGTATTGATAGATATGCTATAATTTATTAGGCTAAAATCATTTTTTTTTATAATGGCTTGACATAATGGCTTCCCTACGCCTGATGGAAAGCGACAGAGAAGCCCAAGTCGCTGTGACAACGGGCAAGTAACTGGTCAGTTAACTGTCAGTTGCCACCGCCATGCCGGCCCAACCCCAACCCCCCACGAGCTCCGGAAACCCTACTCACCGGCAGAAACACGACTCAGAGGTCATTTGACTGCTGTATTCTATAGGGTGCTGTACTCTATAGGAGACCTTCCCCGGACGGGCGGCTCAATTCGAGCGAAGTTTCGCTATGCCCTACCTCTCTTAAAACATTTATATATACGATACTCATGTGGGAAATAGCGGAGCTGCAGAGATTACCTACTTAGGTATGACGGTATTTCGACGTCTGTTCTAAATTACCATAAAAGTGACGGAGCGACAGTCATGTAATGGTCTTGTTAAAATTCAGTACAAAAATTTCATTTCAAATGTTTCAGGAACTAATTCAATAAGAAACTTTTCTTGGAATTACGAATAAATTTTGCGGATTAATTTTGGCGTCGCCGACTTCGTAATGCTGTGCCCGTTTGAAATTCGGCTTTTTATGGTACCTCTGTGCGTAATGGCCTCACTGATTTAATTTCGCGGCCACACATTGGATTCAACTTTGCGTCCAATCACTGTCCAATGCCCAATACTAACGCGCTCAATGTCTTCATTGTGTCAAAGTACCGATACACACATAACAAAATAAAACACACCTATTAATTTGTTAGTATATGTAATTATCTACCTATTTATTTATTTTATCTCCATTATAATATGTACGCATATTTGTTTAACAGTACACCAATAATTTAGTGACCTAGTTAAATAAATAAATAACCCAAGACATGCCACGTTGGGCCACACATCGCCATCTAGCCCCAAACTAAGCCGAAACTTGTACTATGGGTGCTAGACAACTGATAAACTTACTTAGATACATTTTTTTTGTAAATAAATACATATTATACATAGAAAACACCCAGACGAATACAAACAGACATGTTCATGAACACAAATGGTTGTACTGTGCGGGAATCGAATCTACGACCCATGGCTCAGAGGGCAGAGGTCACTACCAAATGAGCCACCGAGCCTGTCAAAGTTCGAGCCTTTTAAGTTATATGTTGCGTTCATGTGTCGCAGTGCCCAGCCTCTTGGTGTCTTAGGAAGACCAGGGTCGAGGTTTCTTACCAGGGTGCCCTGGGCCGTCTTGAAACTATTTGAGGTCCTGGGCACATTAAGATCATGGGGCCCCTATGACCTAAATATCAGTTATCATTTGGTAATCTGGCAGGAACAAGGGGGCCCCATTCGATCACGGAATTTGCATTGGACGTCACAACCCTGCGTCCGGTCTTTTTTTTTCTAAAATTGTTTTGTTTATGTCTTTTTATTTTATTTTTCTTATATTTGTTTTCTATGTGAAAGTTTGTAATGTATGTTTCTATTTGTATTTTTTCTCCTCCTTTTTTTGTGTGTTGTTTATTGTGTCTATTTGTTATTGCTGTGTTGTGATGTCCAATGGTAATAAATATTTCTTATTTCACGGGGCCCTGGGCACGTGCCCATAGTGCCCAGTGGGAAAGAGGGGCCTGAGGGTGCCTCGGCTCATGCTAAGTGGACACCGTTTAGTGTTACGATAAAAATTGTTTTATCCCATTGCTCATGTAACCTGTGACTAATAAACGTATAAATAAACTAATAAACGTTTTTCTATTCTATTCTATTCTAATGCATTCCCCTTCTAGAAAAAAGGATGTTCTTTATTGTTACATGCCGTTTTGTTGCCAGGTGGTGTGGCGCGGCACGCTGGTGATGTTGCGGCAACATGTTCCGCGGATGGTGGCTGCTGATCACGTTGAATGCTGTCGCGCGTTCCGCCGTATCGCCTGTCGTTAAGATTGGTAAGCGTATCATCATCATCATCATCATTATCATCAGCCTATCGCAGTTCACGGCTGGACATAGGCCTCTTCAGTTGTTTGCCACTTAGGGCAAACATCTGGAGGATATACCCGGCGGGTTGGGTATCGCAGAACGTAGCTCCTCGCTCCAGTGATGCTGCAGCCCGTCATCGGCCTGCGGTATTTAGCTACGCCTTCAATCGTGATGGTTATACCGCCACCAGTCGGCTGCCAGCGCCTCGTTTGTTATTCGGCAGGATGCACCACGGGCAGGCTAGGGTGGTGTGAAGTGAAAAGACAATTGGGCGACAGGCGCAATGGCTTCGTTCTATTGTGCCTGTCGACCTAACTTTTGGACCTTACGACCGCTTACCATCACGTAGGGTAAGGCCATCCTGAAAGCTCTTCTTATAAAAAAAAAACCGGCCAAGTGCGAGTCGGACTCTCGCACGTAGGGCTCCGTACCACTATACACCTAAATAAATGTTTTTCTTTACGTTTTATTATATTAGAGTTAATTAAATGAAAAAATTAGGTAATTTGATTTTTGATGTTTACGGGCTAGATTTGATTCAAACCAAATTTCGTTAGTAGTTTGGATAGTGATACACATGATATATTTTTTTCAGTTTTATCATGCCCATATTTTAGAAGTTACGGGGGGGGGGGGGACTCTCATTTTACCACTTTGGAAGAGTCTCTCGCGCAAACTATTCAGTTTAGAAAAAAATGATAAGTAACCTCAATATCATTTTCAAATACCTATCCATAGATACCCCACACGTATAAGTTCGATGAAAAAAAAATTTTCAGTTTCAGTTCTATTTATGGGGAACCCCAAAAATTTTGGGTTTTTTTCTGATTTTATTAAAATCTTAATGCGGTTCACAGAATACATCTACGTACCAAATTTCAATAATGTAGCTCTTATAGTTTCATAATAAACTGGCTGTGACATACGGACGGACAGACAGACAGACATGATGAATCTATAAGGGGCCCGTTTTTGCCATTTTGGCTACGGAACCCTAAAAATCTAGTGTTCCGGTGTCTATGGGCCGAAGTGTTTACTTACCATCATGTTACATACAGGTCCGTTTGTCTCTGTTCTCTGTCATAAAAAAACCCATCATATTTCACGGTATCTTTGTCCCCAGGGGCAGTCTTCACGGAGGAATCCAGAGGGGGCAGCGCGGAGTTGGCCTTCAAGTACGCGGTGTACAGGATCAACAAGGAGAGGAGTCTCCTGCCAGACAGCACTCTTGTCTACGACATACAGTACGCACCCGCCAGAGATTCCTTCAGGACTTATAAGAAAGGTCAGTTTAAGGGGCCCTACTACAAAAAACGAAAACGATCGTTCGTTGAACGGATCGCGTATTTTTGCCCCATAAATCCCTCTCATGTTCCCCGTCCCTCCCGTGTTCGAATATACGAACTAAAATTCGTCAACGTCGATTTTCAACAATTTAATTGATATATTAGAACACGGGAGGGACAAATAAGAGGGATTTATAGGGCAAAAATACGCGATCGTTTTCGTTTTTTGTAGTAGGGCCCAAGGTTCTATCAAGCTTTTTTATTTTTACGTCAGGAATACCTTTACGCATAAACCAGGGCCCTAGGCGTACCTAGGGCCCTGGTTTATGCGTAGAGGTGTCCCGTAGGACACCTGGGTTATGTGGGACTCACTCCTAAAACGGAGAATACCCACTAAACATGACAGTGGTCGGCTACGAGCGCTCATCTGAGGAGGGATGCCCGTCGGGATTCGTCTCAACCCCTCCTCAGTTCAGTAGCGCTGCGCCGCCTGAAAGACCGGCGGCACACCGGCTTGACTGGCTCAGTGGCTTAATTGGTAGTGACCCCTGCCTTCTGAACCAAGGGTCGTGGGTTTGATTCCCGCCCAGGACAAACATTCGTGTGATGAATACTTGTGTTTGTTCCGTGTCTGGGTGTTTATATTTGTATTTAAGTATTTATTTGTGGTACCTTCGTTGTTCTGATACCCATAACACAAGTGCTTAAGCTACTTACTTTGGGATTAGAGCAATGTATGTCTGATGTTGTCTGATTACCTCGGGAGGACGTAGTGATGCCCTCCCGGTACGACGTCACTGACCACGTGTGTCCGAAGACACGTGTCGTCGTCTTCCTCTGGGTCGCTGATCGGAGAGCAAGGGAGCCCCCCCCCCCCCCTACACCACAAAAACGCCACTCGTACGCTTTTCGTATTTTTCGATAAATTAGTAAATACCGGTGACGCTGCTGCCCGTCACCGGCCTGTGGTATTTAGCTACGCCTTCCATCGTGATGGTTATACCGCCACCAGTCGGTCGCCAGCGCCTCGTTTGTTATTCGGCAGGATGCACCACGGGCAAATAAAGATATCTTCAAACGAAAAGATGATCGGTTCCCTTAAATCCTTCCAGGCGTTACAAGAGTAAAAACAAGAGTTACACAAAAATACATATAAAAATTCCCCCACAAAACAACGGTTCGTTAAAACCAACAGACCCTCAAGAAAAACTCGGTTTAAATACGGCCCCGCAATAACGGTCGAGGGCCCTCAAATACGCCACTTCCGGTCGCCATTGCAGCGGCCCGCTATATTGCGTTTCCGGCGGCCGCTTGACCTTGTTTCCGCTTTTTTTTTTATCGCGAATTAAGCGAAACTGTACTTTAATGGAGGTTTTTGAACGAGTCCGCTTGTAGGAGACGAGGAACTGAAAATTATGATTTCTGTATTGGTGGTGCGTTTGGCTACAGGACTTAGAATAGGACCATCCTATGTCTTCATGGGATGTAAGGGAGCGACCTATCATCATTTCGCTCCAAGCCAACCTCACCTGTCCGTGGTGCATCCTGCCGAATAGCAAACGAGGCGCTGGCAACCGACTGGTGGCGGTATAACCATGACAGCTGAAGGCGTAGCTAAATACCATAGACCGATGACGGGCAGCAGCGTCACCGGAGTGAGAAGCGGCGCCCGGCGACCGCCAACCCGCCTGCCCAGCGTGGCGATTATGGGTATATCCTCCAGATGTTTGCCCTAAGTGGCGAACAACTGGAGAGGCCTATGTCCAGCAGTGGACTGTAATAGGCTGATGATGATGATGTCTTCGGTTTAACTTTTTGTTTGGCTGGCTCGGTGGCTCAATGAGGGCTACCGTTTCAAGCTAGTACGCTGTGTGACCCAGCGTGGCATGCCTTGGTTTAGGTACTTACGAGTATTTTACTCTACATTGATGATAATATTTAAATTTCATCTGATAATAATCATAAATTCAGATTGCTAGATTATTTTGACATGACGCGTGACAAATTAATGGCTGTTTTATTTGTGTAATCTGTTGAAATGTCGTCAATTATTGTCAAAATAGGTTTAATGGCTTCATAACTTGTGGTTTATCGTCTCCATTGGGGATTTACTCACTAGGGATAGGAGCGATTTATAAAGAGCCTTTAAAACCAGCTCGAATTGAGCCGCCCGCACGGGGAAGTACCTCCACCCTATACTCGTAGATTTTTTATATTGACTGGCTCGATGGCTCATTTGGTAGTGACCTCTGCCTTCTGAGTCAAGGGTCGTGTGTTCGATCCCCGCACAGTACAAACATTTGTGTTCATGAACATGTCTGTTTGTATTAAGTCTGGGTGCTTACTATGTGTAATATGTATTTATTTACAAAAAAAAGTAAGTATATAAGTAAGTTTATCAGTTGTCTAGTACCCATAGTACAAGCTTCGGCTTAGTTTGGGGCTAGACGGCGCTGTGTGGCCCAGCGTGGTATGTCTTAGGTTATTTATTTATTATATACCTACTCAGTCGTGATGAAAACTTCGTACTATTTTTTTTATAGTAGCTCGACATAATGGCTTCCCTACGCCTGATGGAAAGCCAAAGAGAAGCCCAAGTCGCTGTGACAACGGGCAAGTGACTGGTTAGTTACCTGTCAGATGCCACCGCCATGCCGGCCCAACCCTAACCCCCCACGAGCTCCGGAGCAGAAACACGACCCGGAGGTCATTTGGCTGCGGTATTCTATAGGGTGGAGGTCCTTCCCCGGACGGGCAGCGCAATACGAGCGAAGATTCGCTATGCCCTACCTCTCTTAAAATGTGAGTTGTAGGTCTTCCATAGAACTTGTATGGAGCAATTTCAATTTGTATGGAGATTTTGTGCCGCGGATGTTACATCGCCATCTGTTGTTAGCTGGCGGAACTAGTGCTTGTATCAGACAACAACATCACTACATTGCTATGATCCCAAAGTAAGTAGCTTAAGCACTTGTGTTATGGGTATCAGAACAACGAAGGTACCACAAATAAATACTTAAATACAAATATAAACACCCAGACACGAAACAAACACAAGTGTTCATCACACGAATGTTTGTCCCGGGTGGGAATCGAACCCACGACCCTTGGTTCAGAAGGCAGGGGTCACTACCAATTGAGCCACCGAGTCAGTCGATTGTAGCGACGTGGAGATAGTTATAGCGATGTGGAGATAGGTGTCGCTACATGTCGCTACATCTTTATAGCGATCTCTTCCATTTAAGATAACATGAATTTGCGCCCCGAATCCCCGGATGGGACACTATCACGAACACGCCACAAGACCGGAAAAGTCAGTTATCATTTTAGACAGTTTACATTATGGGATCTTAGAGCCGTGGTAGCCTAGTGGTAAGATCGTCGCTTCACACACGTGAGATCGTCGGTTCGAATCAGCGCGGGGCACGCATCTCTGGATTTGCAAAAATTTATGTGCGGAATTATACCACTAGCTTAGCGGTGAAGGAAAACATCGTGAGGAAACCTGCACATCCAGTTTAATTCTGAATGTGTAACCATGATCCAAATTTGTCTGGTTACGAACGTCAGATGGCAGTCGCTTCAATGTAATAACCAGACTCGCTAAATCTAGGATCATGGTCAAAGCGGGCCCTGCGCCTAGAGGCACAAACCGGGACAACGCCGAGAGGATGATGACATTATGGGATCTTAGCTAACCCTTTGAACGCCATCGACGCTTATTTACGACGAAAGCAATAGATTATAGAAAGACTAGCTTTTGCCCGCGGCTTCGCTCGCGTTAAATTAGGGAAGTGGGGGTTAAAAAGAGGCAAAAAGTAGCCTATGTTACTCTCCATCCCTTCAACTATTTCCACTTCAAAAATCACGTCATTTCGTCGCTCTGTTTTGCCGTGCAAGAAAGACAAACATACAGACAGACAAAATTTCCCATTTATAATATTAGTATGGATAGATAGGTAGGTATTCTTTATTGCACAAAATACGAACATTTATAGACAGGTTATAACAGACAACTAGTGGTACAATTTATGCGGTCTTATCCCTAGTAAGCGATCTCTTCCCAGACAACCTTCAGGTAGAGGAAGTGTGCTATTTTGAAGAGAGGGGCAAAGTCGTGCAAACTGCTGATTATCTACATTTTCTCATTTCTCGGCGGTGCAGGGGTTAAGCGAGGTTCTTTAACCTAATAACGGGTAATCTCTTTAGATTACCCGTAGTGGCCGAAACACGGTCACGAGAGTACTAATATTATTATGTATCTCTCTCTCTCTCTTTCTCACACACACACACACACACACACACAATCACATATTTATATAGGTACACATAACAGTCTGTTACATAGAAATCTTCTTCTTACTTTCATTGTCATCCTATACTGCCCCAATGCAAATCTGCTCTCCGCATGACCCAAGGGTTGACTGGTAGAGAATGCTCCTAGCATTAAGTTCGCCTTTTATACCATTTTGTGCAATAAAGTTTAAATAAATAAAAAAATGCTGGCAAATTTCACCCCCAAAAGTTTAACAAATGAAGAATTTTTAATTTTATGTTTGTACATGAACATACAGTTAAATTTTTCGTTACAATATGAACTCAGACGATATATCAAATAGGATTATATTAGACAGGAATGTGTTAAAACGTGAAAGATCTATAAATACCGTTTACTTGTAACGTGTTATTATAATGCCAATTTAGGCATGTTGTAGGTAATACCTTTGTGAAAACAGATACTCGGGTTACTTACCTTGTTCGTGAGAAACGGCTATTAGGATATGCCAAAAGGGTTTTTGGAATATACGTAAATTGTGTGATGTTGTAATAATTTTCGTGTAATATTCTGTATTAACGTGTATTTTGAATTCGTTGCCGTGTACGGGTGTTTGCATTTTCAGATATCTATATTATATATTTGTCGTATATATTATTAATATTAGATATATTTTTTTTAATCGAGATGGGTTTGCACTTGACTGCAATAGGGATGTTTCCGGGGTCAAAGTAATTACATTATATTTATTCCGTATTTTACATTATAAAAACATATTGGACACGAATTTTTCGTGTTTTCATGTAAAAAAAAAACATAGATACAAGGCATCGAAATGTAGGAGTGGGGGTCCTTGACGTCACTCAGTGGCGAAAAATTTCAACATCACGCGTAATTTTAAGGGGCTATATCTTTGTCATTTTTGGTCTAATTAACAGGGTGGTTCTATAATAAGTCAAGACAGGGCACCCTGGGCCACACAGCAACATCTAGCTATAAAACTGAGCCAAAGCTTGTACTATGGGTACTAGTCAATTGATAAACTTACTTAGACACATTTTTTTTGTAGATAAATAATGTTGTGTAGAAAACACCCAGACCAATACAAACAGACATGTTCATGCACACAAATGTCTGTAATGTGCGGGGATCGAACCCTAGACCCTTGGTTCATCAAGCAATCGAGCCAGTCAAGTATATGTCCTTTCTCTGACGGGCGGCTCAATTCGAGCGAAGATTCGCTATGCCCTACCACTCTCATCTATTTAATATGTAATTTTTGTCCTTCCAGCGTGCACTCAGCTCAAATCCGGGGCAGTGGCGCTGTTCAGTAGCGCCGGTCCTCTCCTCAGCTCCACCCTGAGCGCGATGTGCCGCACACTGCACATACCGCATCTGATTGTAGCACCGCATTTGGAGTATTGTAAGTGATTTATTAGTTATTTTCATGATAAAGTCTTCACTAGTGCAAAGTACTACTAAGTAGTATGGGACCTAGTATAATGCCTTGCAGGATCGCATAAGTAATAAGCTCCAAAATAAAATCATAACTAATAAAAGGGGCTTATAAAGTAGAGGACTTTTTTAACGACATCATTCCTTGGATTGCAGATTCCTAGTCAACAGTCCTGTATATTGAATTGTATAAACTCAATTTATAGATTTTGATTTTAATTAAGTTACTACTAGCTGTGCCGGCGGCACCATAGGCAGGCAATGTCTAACCCATCAGTTTACCCAAGACTACTAATTTCAATGTTTCCCTGTTGTTTCAGCTCACAACACCACTGATTCATTCTCAGTGAATCTCCACCCGTCTAAAGAGATGATGGACAGAGCGTTCCTAGACCTGATCGGTTACCTAAACTGGACTCGAATGGGGATAATTTATGAGGACTATGGTTACGGTGAGAAGATTATGAAAGCTTTCACACATTCAAAACTTAAGATCTTTTCCCTTGTCAGTGGAGCAATTTCCACTTTTCTTTGGACTCCGCTAGCACTTTCAACTCTTTGTCATGTTACGTCATGATGTCAACTTCCCTTTCATCATAAATCTATCGCAGGCCACTGCTGGACATAGGCCTCCAATTGTAGAACACTTTGGAAAATCACCTAAAGGCCTTACCCATAATCGCCACGCTCTGGGTAGGCGGGTTGGCGATCACAGAGCGTAGCTTCTCGCTCCGATCACGCTGCTGCCCGTCACCGGCCCGTGGTACTTAGCTACGCCCTCAATCGTGATGGTGTATGGTATACTGCCACCAGTCCGTTGCCAGAGCCTTGTTTGGTGACGGGCAGCAGCTTCACCGGAACGCGATGCTACGCCCTGCGATCGCCAACCCGCCTGCCCAGCGTGGCGATTATGGATATAATCCTCCAGATGTTGCCCAAGTGGCGAACAACTGGAGAGGCCTATGTCCAGCAGTGGACTGCAATAGGTTGATTATGTATGTTATGTATGTTTTTTTTTATTATCCAGGGGAGCTCAACATGCTAAACATAGCCAAGGACGGGCGTGATATGTACGCAGTCCGGTGCAGCGGGCCGCAGGAATACCGGCGTGCGCTCGCGCAGTTAAGAGCGCAGCGCGTGGAACACGTCGTGGTGGACACCGACCCTGCGCAGTTGGACCAGCTGAAGAAGGCCGTGAGTAGACCAGCATCGTATGCCCTCTGAGCCTCTCCTTTGTGCCCCGAGTGGAGAGCGCGGGGGCGCGATCCACTCATAGGGGCGTAATGTGGTGGGTGCAGCCACACCGTTGCACGAGGTCCGTCCGAGCAATACAGTGCTCCCCGGATCCGGTAGGGGTATTTGCCCTCCCCGGACCAGGAGTGCCGGCCGCTTATCATCTGCGGCTGGCCAGGGCAGGCAGAGATGTGGCCGTATGCTTCGGCGCTACCCGTGTCCCTGCAACTTGCTGCCCCTGCAACACAGGGGGTTTAGAGGGTATGCCCTCCCGTTTCGGGAGGTGTGACTCCCAGACACCATGTCACCTCCCCCCGGAGGTCACATGACGGTGCCTAATGCTTTTGGCTCTAGAAAAAAAGGCTTTAAGTAGACTTAGTACTTGGCTTTGGAGTACCTACCGGCTGCTCGTCACCAGCGACTGGCCAGGGCAGGCAGGGACTGTTCTGCTTCTGTGCTACCCCTGCAAGTTACTGCCCACTGGCGAGACAGGGTGACCGCCAAATGCCACCTGACAACTCCACTCGCCTTCCACGGCTCCCCATCATTGTGAGACGGGAGTGTGCTACGCCCTAAATTAGGGAGGGGGAAGAGACAGTTCCTAGGTTCTTAGGTTCTGCTCCATACTCCGTGAGACCACTCTATTAGCGCTTGACGGAGGTACCAGGATTTTTTTAGTAGACTAGGTAGTTTAGTATCTTAGAACTGATGCAGAGTGCAGCTCATCGCTTGGGCGTGATATGTACCGGCGTGCGCTCGCGCAGTTAAGAGCGCAGCGCGTAGAACACGTCGTGGTGAACACCGACCCTGCGCAGTTGGACCAGCTGAAGAAGGCCGTGAGTAGACCAGCATCGTATGCCCTCTGAGCCTCTCCTTTGTGCCCCGAGTGGTGAGCGCGGGGGCGCGATCCACTCATAGGGGCGTAATGTGGTGGGTGCAGCCACACCGTTGAACGAGGTCCGTCCGAGCAATACAGTGCTCCCCGGATCCGGGGGTAGGGGTATTTGCCCTCCCCGGACCAGGAGTGCCGGCCGCTTATCATCTGCGGCTGGCCAGGGCAGGCAGGGATGTGGCCGTATGCTTCGGCGCTACCCGTGTCCCTGTAACTTGCTGCCCCTGCAATATAGGGGGTTTAGAGGGTATACCCTCCCGTTTCGGGAGGTGTGACTCCCAGACACTATGTCACCTTCCCCCGGAGGTCGCATGACGGTGCCATAAAGCTTTTCGATCTAGAAAAAAAGGCTTTAAGTAGACTAAGTACATGGCTTTCCCAGACTAGGGAGTACCGGCCGCTTTTCACCAGCGACTGGCCAGGGCAGGCAGGGACTGTTCTGCTTCTGTGCTACCCCTGCAAGTTACTGCCCACTGGCGAGACAGGGTGACCACCAAATGCCACCTGTGCCACCAAATGTTATTGTGCCCCAGTAATCCAAGATTTTATTACTAATCAAGTTATTTTGATACTTGTAGGGATGATAATATCACACCACGATTAGAAGTATAGATGAGTTGAAGCAAAGAAAGCGATAGGTAAATAAGCGGAAGAAATGAGCGATAGATTTAGGAAATTAAATGAAGAATATCATTTACGACGATACACACTTATTTATTACGTCACAAGTCCATATCACAAATTATAACACAAAACAGAGAGCACAATTAATAATAGGTGGTAGCGTAATAGATCGCCGAGCGAGTACGCGGTGCGCGGGAGCAGAGATGTACTGCGTACTTCACACCGGTTCACTTGGTGTGTGGTCCAAAGTGAACAAGCGTTAGCGGTTTTCTGCATTTGTAAGGAGCTGGCGCAAAGTTAGTCCGCTACATACTTATTTCAATAAGTTTAAAATTCATGTTTATTTCGAAACCACGTTCACTTACCATGGGATGCTGTGGCGTCCCGTGGCATATATCAAGTCGTACAGGTTGTAGAGAGTATCAGAGATGTACATACATACAGTCATACTCTCGAAAAACTAAGAGACCCTTATTTTTATACATAAATTCTTTCCAGATTCTTCAGCTACAAATGAACAATGAAAACTACCACTACATTTTCACGTCTTTCGTAAGTATTTTTGTAATTTTTTTTATAAGAATCTAGCGACGCGCTCTTGCTTCACACGGGTACAATATTATAAACATTTTACACAGATAAACCTTATAATAAAAAAAACACCAAAATCCGTTGTGAAGTTTTAAAGATATACTTAAGCATCCTTGGATTAGCGCTTGATTTTGTCTATTTTTCGACAAATTAGTAAATACCAGACGCTGTTGCCCGTCATCGGTCTGTGGTATTTAGCTACGACTTCAATCGTGATGGTTATACCGCCACCAGTCGGTTGCCAGCGCCTCGTTTGTTATTCGGCAGGATGCACCACGGGCGTGTGAGGTTGGCTTGGAGGGAAAACATGATAGGCCGCTCCCTTACATCCCGGCTGATGATGATGATGACATGAAGAGAAGGACCTCCACCCTATAGTATACCGCAGTCAAATGACCTCTGGGTCGTGTTTCTGCCGGTGAGTAGGTGTAGTGTAGTGGCGGTGGCAACTGTCAGGTAACTGACCAGTTACTTGCCCGTTGTCACAGCGACTTGGGCTTCTCTTTTGCTTTCCATCAGGTGTAGAGAAGTCACTATGTCGAGTAAAAAAAAATTAAAACATTCCTGATGCGTCCATATTATTCACCAGGACATGGAACTCTTCGATCTGGAAGACTTCTACTACAATCGCGTCAATATTAGCGGCTGGAGGCTGGTCGACAGAGACTCTGATAAGGTCAAGGAAGCCCTCCAGGTCATGGAGAAGTTCCACCCCATTGGAGCTTCCATACTCAGCGGGGGACACATCAAGGTGAGAGACTAATAACCCAAGACATGCCACGCTGGGCCACACAGCGCCACCTAGCCCCAAACTAAGCCGAAGCTTGTACTATGGGTACTAGACAACTGATTAACATACATAGATACATTTTTTTTGTTAATAAATACATATTATACATATGACGGCGCACTGTTGGCGCCATCTACGAGATACGCAGGAATTAGATTTGGCATCTGTCAGATACGTCTGAAATAGCACTGACAGATGTCAGTCTGGCGGAGCGTCGAGTCTATGGTTGGGCGGCCATGATGGACGTTCATTCGATTTGGACGTTTCACGGCGAGCGCAGCTCCGACGCGACGAATCGCTTTTATTCCGCGTAATCTTGATTTCTTTATATCCCAGTATTAATTAAAACGGGTTCCTTATGTATTTACCTAGTTATAAGGTAAGTGTCCCTATCACGGAGGTAGTCAAAATCGGTTCCTATTACGGTGGTATTTCTATTTTCGAGTTTTTTTCCTATTTTATTCAGTACTAGCTGTGCCAGCGGCGTCGCTCGCGTGGATATCGGGTTTCAAAAATAACGGACTTCTATATAATACCCATCTATACCTTGTGCCTAAGTTTTAAGTTAGACCTCTAGCAATACATTGGTGAAAACCGCATTCAATTCTATGCAGTAGTTTTCGCGTAATGCGCGTTCAAACATACAGGTTTAAATTTCTCGCGTTTTCTCAACACTTCCCGTCACTGCTCCGCTCCTATTGATTGTAGCGTGATGAAAAGTATCCTATAACCTGCCCAGGAGTATGAAGAATAATTGTACCAAGTTTCGTCAAAATCTGTTCAGTAGTTTTTTTTTCTATAAGGAACATACAGACAGACAGACAGACAGACAGACAGACAAAAATTTTACTGATTGCATTTTTGGTATCAGTATCGATCACTTATCACCCCCTGATAGTTATTTTGAAAAAATATTTTATGTACAGAATTGACCTCTCTACAGATTTATTATAAGTATAGATAAGTGCACCAAAATGTATGTACTATTTATTCCAAATCTATTCCTTCATCAGTTGACCGAATTTTGCAAGTATAGCACATATACAACACAACAAAATCAATCAATTAGTGTAACGACATCGATGTGAGAGAGGTTTTCATACAAACGCGCAACATCAAATGAAAGTACACCAATATTTATAAACTAAGTTTTTCGTATTAATAACCCGTTCAAGTTCGTTTGTGTGTTATTTATTGCATTTTCCTACTATTACAGCAGCTATTTAAGTAGCTTAATTCAGATTTTAAACTCATTTTTACCCAAAAAAATAAGAAACAAAATACCACCGTAAAAGGATACAAATTTTATAGGTTGATCCTAATACGGTGGTATACCTCCGAATTAGGAAATATACTTGACATGTTTAATTGTTCATAACTTTTAATTTATTAACTTATTGAATGAGTTCCAAGTTTTATTGAAATAATCATTAATCTCTTAAATTAAGGACCATATTCTGCGGTATGCTATCTTTCTTAGAAATCTAGTTAAATATGAAAATTGTTGAGCATAAAATGTTGGTTTCTTAGAAGCGGTAAAATAAAAAGCTGTATTTTAATTGATCACAAATCGTTTATTTTGTATAACTGATGACTAAAATTTAACACACTGAGCCAAAAAACTGTTATCGTGTGATTATGTAATTACACTCTTTTGTTTATCGAAATTTTGATGGGTCAGAATTAGGAACATTATAACACGAGCAGTGTTCCTATTACGGTGGTAGTTATTTTCAGGTAACTCCGTATTAGGTTATATGGGTTCCTATTATGGCGCTATTCAAAATATAAAATTTCAAGTTTTAGGGTTCAGTAAATAAATAAAAAGTTTTTTTATAATGTTTTATGGATTCTTATTTAATAAAACCAAAAGCGATAAAAACTTAACAATGTATGTAAATAATGTTATTTAAAGAGAAGAATGCCCATCATAGTATGGAGAATAGTACAGTTGTGTTAAGTGTTGCATCAAAACCAAAGTTGTATTAGGTATCTAGAAAAAATATTATTACTTTTGACCTTTGAACCGGGGTATAAAACCTATTTTCCAAAAATGTAACATTTATACTTACTACGAGTAGTTTATTGTATATAGTAATAATAATTCGTTTCCACGAGATCTTTTTTAATACGTCACTGTTAGAATTTAGAGGGTGCTAGGTTCTGGAGAATAAGGAAAATTCAAGTGTTCATCAATACATCCCTGCTATATTTGCAAATTTTATTAAAAGAGAATCAATGAATGAAAACCTTACAATTTACTTTCATGACCATCATCAGCCTATTGCAGTCCACTGCTGGACATAGGCCTCTCCAGTTGTTCGCCATCTAAAGCAAACTTCTGGAGGACATACACATAATCGCCACGCTGGGCAGGCGGGTTGGCGATCACAGGGCGTAGCTTCTTGCTCCGGTGACGCTGCTGCCCGTCATCGGCCTGTGGTTTTTAGCTACGCCTTCTATCGTGATGGTTTAACCGCCACCAGTCGGTTTGCCAGAGCCTCGTTTGTTGTTCGGCAGGATGCACCACGGGCAGGTTAGGATAGCTTGGAACGATAAGGTGATAGGTCGCTCCCTTACATCCCTTACATACAATTTACTTTACTAACACATATTTTATATTATTTAATGTACGTAACATTATTTGTTTCTGACCCTCCGAATTAGGAACCGTTTACCGCCGTAAAAGGCACTGACCGAAATTATACCTCCGAATTAGGAACAATCGACTCGGCTATTTAAATATTTTTTAAAAAAAAAACTAACATCAAAAGAAACACAAAATCAATAGAAATACAAAATATAATAACCACTTTTGACGATGAAGTGGTTTTGCACATTTAGAAATACTTACAAATGCTTATTTTTGTCTCCTAGTTTCGAATGTTGCGAAATACCTCCGTAATAGGAGCGTTTACCTTAATTGATTATATTTCCTAATAATACGTGATTAAAAGTTAGTGGTGATTATTCATTGACTGTTTTATTGGATCGTACCCACATTACTGATTGGAAGTTATGGATGACGCTGATGATGTCGGGCTATCGCCTACACATAGAAAACACTCAGACCAATACAAACAGACATGTTCATGAACACAAAAGTTTGTACTGTGCGAGAATCGAACTCACGACTCTTGGCTCAGAGGGCAGAGGTCACTAACAAATAAGCCACCGAGCCTGTCACTGTAATTATAATTCTAAACTAGCTGTGCCAGCGGCGTCGTACGCATGGATATCGGGTTTCAAAAATACCGGACTTGCATGAAATTGTGCTGGCGATGTAAGGGAGCGACCCATCATCTTTTCGCTCCAAGCCAACCTCACCTGCCCGTGGTACATCCAGCCAAAAAACAAACGAGGCGCTGGCAACCGACTGGTGGCGGTATAACCATCACAATTGAAGGCGTAGCTAAATACCACAGACCGATGACGGGCAGCAGCGTCACCGGAGCGAGAAGCTACGCCCTGCGATCGCCAACCCGCCTGCCCAGCGTGGCGATTATGGGTATATCCTCCAGATGTTTGCCCTAAGTGGTACACACCAAGAGAGGCCTATGTCCAGCAGAGGACTGCAATAGGCTGATGATGATAAAATTGTGACTAGAAAAAGTTAGACCTCTAGCAATACATTGGTGAAAACCAAATTCAATTCCATGCAGTAGCTTTCGCGTGATACGCGATCAAACATACCTACAGATAAAAATTCTCCCGTTTTCCCAACACTTCCCTTCACTGCACTGCTCCTATTGATTGTAGCGTGATGAAAAGTATACTACTTATAACCTGCCCAGGAGTTCGTATGAAGAAATATTGTACCAAGTTTCGTTAAAATCTGTCGAGTAGTTTTTGTTTCCACTACGAACATACAGATAGACAGACAAAAATTTTACTGATTTAGAAGTATAGATGAACCTCTTCAGCTACGTAGAGACATTGCCAGTCTTAGTGTTCTCTATCGTCTTTACAATGGGGAATGCTCCGAAGAGTTATTCCAACTCGTTCCGTCCTCTCCTTTCCACTCCCGAACAACACGTGCTGGACAGCGTTGTCATCCGCATACCACCCAGACGATGGTGGCGCGCACCAAGAGGTTTAGTTCCTCGTTCCTGCCCCGTGCCATTAAGTCATGGAACGCCCTTCCAGTTCATGTGTTTCCTTCCTCTTACAATCCTGGGTTCTTTAGGCGGGGCGTGAAACGGCATCTCAGTGGGCCTTCAGGGTGAGGGCGACAAGCGCAATGGGTTTTGTGCCTGTCGACCTAACTTTTGGACCTCACGTCCGCTTACCATCTGGTGGAGTGAGGTCATCCTGAAAGCTCTTCTTATAAAAAAAATAGATATGACTACGATGCTAGCTAAGGCGGAATTGAATCCAATAACTCCTTAACACTCTCTTCAAAATGCGACCAAAGACCGAAAGAATGGTAGAAAGTCTATCTTATTTCCAGACCGAACCAGCTCTGCTGTACGATGCAGTTCAGGTCTTTGCTCTGGCGCTGTCTACTGCCGACAACGTCCAGTCTACCAACGTGTCCTGTGACCAGGAAGTGCCCTGGAGCCACGGGAGCACCTTACTGGAGAAAATTAATACGGTGAGTTTAAAAATTTTTTCATTATAAGAATAAGAATGCTTTAAAAAGCCGTCCAGTAGTTTTTTTTTCTATAACGAACAGACAGACAGACAAACATTTTACTGATTGCATTTTTGGCTTCAGTATCGATCACTAAACACCCCCTGATAGTTATTTTGAAAAAATATTTCATGTACAGAATTGACCTCTCTACAGATTTATTATAAGTATAGATGTGTTTTCATATTCCAGATCAAAGCCCACGGCCTCACGGGACCTCTGGAGTTCCATAACGGATCACGGAGCAAGTTTAACCTCCAGCTGATGAGGGTATCAGGGGGGGAGAGTGGGGGCACCGTCCTCGCTGGGCACTGGTCGGCGGCCGAAGGTCTGACGGTCACTGACCCCGCCGCGTACAGGAGGGACCCGCCTCCGAACGTCACTCTTACGGTGGTCACTGTTGAGGTAAGAATAGTATCATCATCATCATCAGCTAATTGCAGTCCACTGCTGGACATAGGCCTCTCCAGTTGTTCGCCACTTAGGGCAAACATCTGGAGGATATACCCATAATCGCCACGCTGGGCAAGCGGGTTGGGTATCGCAGGGCGTAGCTTCTCACTCCGGTGACGCTGCTGCCCGTCATCGGCCTGTGGTATTTAGCTACGCCTTCAATTGTGATGGTTATACCGCCACCAGTCGGTTGCCAACGCGTTTGTTATTCGGCAGGATGCACCACGGGTAGGTGAGGTTGGCTTGGAGGGAAATGATGATAGCCCGCCTTACATCCCAGAATAACTGACGAAAAGCTACTGCGATTGTCAACCAGCCCAGCGTGGCGATTATGGGCAAATCCTCAAGGGGTTTGCTTAACGTGACATATAGTGGAGAGACTTATGTCCAGTAGTGGACTGCGATAGGCTGATGATGATGATGAGGTAGCTACATGCATAACAAGTACAAAGAGAAGTAGTGGTAAGAGTGTTATTTTTTATGAACCGGTCCTTAATTGGGCATGCATTCTCTTATAAAGGAAAAGACTTTTTATTAAAAAGGAAGATGTTAAACTAACCAAAAAAAAAACAAAAACCCTAAAAAAGATAAACTAGTTCGGTTGTAGGTTCGATTTCCGCACAATACAAACATTTGTGTTCATGAACATGTCTGTCTGTATTTGTCTGGGTGTTTAATATGTCTTTTTTTATAGTAGCTCGACATAATGGATTCCCTACGCCTGATGGAAAGCGAAAGAGAAGCCCAAGTCGCTGTGACAACGGGCAAGTAACTGGTCAGCCACCTGTCTGTTGCCCAATCCCCCATGAGCTCCGGAAACACGACCCGGAGGTCATTTGGCTGCGGTATTCTATAGGGTCCTTTCCCGGACGGGCAGCTCAATTCGAGCGAAGATTCGCTATGCCCTACCTTTCCGAAAATTCAATGTATTTTATATTATTATCTATCCTTACCTTCTTTTTAGGAGAAACCCTACGTCATGGTGAAGGAGGGTTGGAACCTGCAAGGCAACGCCCGCTTCGAGGGGTTCTGCATAGACCTCCTGGCGAGGGTCGCTGCGAGGGCTGGCTTCCACTACCGGCTGAGACTGGTACCGGACAACATGTACGGCGCCAGGGATCCGAACACCGGACACTGGAATGGGATCGTACGGGAGCTTGTGGACAGGGTGAGCATCAGCCTAACACAGTCCACTGCTGGACATAGGCCTCTCCAGTTGTTCGCCACTTAGGACAAACATCTGGAGGATATATCCATAATCGCCACTCTGGGTAGGCGGGTTGGCGATCGCAGGGCGTAGCTTCTCGCTCCGGTGACGCTGCTGCCCATCGATCTGTGGTATTTAACTACGCCTTCAATCGTGATGGTTATACCGCCACCAGTCGGTTGCCAGCGCCTCGTTTGTTATTCGGCAGGATGCACCACGGGCAGGTGAGGTTGGCTTGGAGCGAAATGATGATAGGCCGCTCCCTTACATCCCACAAAAGACAAAGATATAGCCCGTTAAAATTACGCGTGACTTCAAAGAGTGGGAGTCTTTTCGCCACTGAGTGACGTCAAAGACCCCCACTCCTACATTTAGATGCCTTGTATCTTTGTTATTTTTTGTTTAAATAAAAAAATTAATCTAAAATACGGACTACATATAATGTAATTATTTTGACCCTGGAAACTTCCCTATTCGTCTTGCGCCGCTTGATCTGATGGTCTTCATAATATGAACATTAGAAATTTTCTCTATACATGTGTAAATTATGTGTATTTTCTTTTTCAGAAAGCAGACATTGCCGTGGCTTCTATGACGATCAACTACGCAAGGGAAGCGGTCATTGATTTCACCAAACCTTTCATGAACCTGGGAATAGGAATACTGTTTAAGGTACGTATATTAAACTTTAAAATTTATGTTCTCACTAGCTGCTGCCCGCGGCTCTGCCCGCTTGAATATTCGTATAAAACATAGCCTATGTGTTAATCTGATGTACAAACTATATTCCTGTAAAGTTTCATTAAAATCCGTTCAGTAGTTTTGGCGTGAAAGTGGAACAAACATCCATCCATCTATCCAAACAAACTTTCGCGTTTATAATATTAGTAGGATTATCGTCAGCCTATTTTAGACCACTGTTGGATATAGTGTAATCCACTGCTGGATATACCTAAGCCTCTTCAGTTGTTCGCCACTTTGGTCAAAAATCTGGAGGGATTGCCCATAATGACCTCGCTATTATTTTTGACTGGCTCGGTGGCTCAATTGGTAGTGACCCCTGCCTTCTGAACCAAGGGTCGTGGGTTCGATTCCTACCCGGGACAAACATTCGTGTGTTGAATACTTGTGTCTGTGTGTTTATAATTTGTATTTAAGTATTTATTTGTGGTACCTTCGTTGTTCTGATACCCATAACACAAGTGCTTAAGCTACTTACTTTGGGATCGGAGCAATGTATGTGATGTTGTCTGATATTTATATTTACATTTAAGATGTATTTATTTACAAAAAAAAGTATCTACCTAAGTAAGTTTATCAGTTGTATAGTACCTATAGTAGAAGCTTCGCCTTTGTTTCAGGCTAGATGGCGATGCGTGGCCCAGCGTGCCATATCTTGGGTTATTTATCTGACTTTATCAGACTTTGGCAGTCCACTGCTGGACAAAGGTCTCACCAACTCTTCGCAATTATCTGACTTAATAATTACAATTTGTTCCACAGGTACCCACATCCCAGCCAACGAGACTATTCAGCTTCCTGAACCCGTTAGCCATAGAAATATGGCTATACGTACTCGCTGCATACATCCTGGTATCTTTTACCTTGTTCGTGATGGCAAGGTTTTCACCTTACGAATGGTAAGCTTTCTTAATTAACTATATTTTTTTTATAGTAGCTCGACATAATTGCTTCCCTACGCCTGATGGAAAGCGAAAGAGAAGCCTAAGACGCTCTTACAACGGGCAAGTAACTGGTTAGTTGCTACCGCCATGCCGGCCCATTTTAATGCCGCCATAACAACTCCATAGAAAAATCTGTTCGCGTGAGAAAGACGGATATATTTACTTTCAACGACTGTATCTCGCCAATTTTTCAGCCAAATTTGATTTGTTTTCACTTTTTTTTTTTTTCTTTTTTTTTTTTTTTTTTTTTTTTTATTGATTATAAATGCTGAATTTTTCTAATATTGTAATATAGGTTTCGGAGATTTCTTAATTTAGTGTGCGCTAAAGTTTGTTGCCTGCTAATGGATACAGGCGAAAGATCAAATGTTGTTGGTTTAAGTTTGGTTGACGCTTTTTAATTTTTTCACGATGGAGGTCACAAGATTGACGAAACCGTTGGTGGCCTCCTCGCTTTTTAACTGCTCTATTAATTGAAAGGGAGTTATTTTTCTATGTGTACATATTGATTTGTATTTCTCACGTTCGTAATCGAAAATGTGACACGTATATAACAGATGGTCGATATCTTGAACGGAAGAATCATCACACGGACAGCAGTTGTTATCGCAGATTTTAAATCGTTCAAGGTAGGCTTTATGATACCCGTGCCCGGTGAGAAATTGGGTAAGTTCGAACGTCATGGGAACTTGTCTCCTAAAGAGAGCGATTTCGTCGATGGATCGAAACCACTTTTTTGTTCCTTGCCCTTGTGTGTACGTGTTGAACTCGTTCGACCATTCGGTGTGCATGCGCTCCTTGATTATTTTCTTGGCATACGAGATCGGGAACTCATTCAGTACAGTCGGAGTCCTGCCGGTTGCTGCGCTCTTTGCAGCTGCATCCGCCATCTCGTTGCCACTTATGCCTATATGGGCTTTAACCCAGACAAATTTAAATCCAATACCGGTCTCTTGACAACGATACAGATTTTTGTGTATATTGTTGACAAGCCTATGAGTATTGCTTCTATCAGCAATAGCGTTGATAGAAGATAAGCTGTCTGTGAAAATGGTGAAGTCTGAGGTCCGATTTTTAATGGCCCAATCGACTGCTCTGTCTATGGCAAACAGTTCCGTAAGGAAGACTGAGGCAGCTCTATTAATGCGGTATTTCTTAATGAATGTTTTGTCTTGATGAAAAATGACAGCAGCTGCTCCAGTCTCACCAGTATCTAATTTGCTGCCGTCGGTAAATATATTGGTAGAGGAATGTGTCATGAGGGATTCGACTTCGTCTGTGCTAGTGGCCTGCTCGGACTTGATGGACTGCCTATGGGCCGGGTGGAGTAATTCCTTGACGGGAGCGTTACGGTGTAATGGTATGTCCTCAGGTAAGTCCGTCAAGAGGCCAGTTCTTCGTACCTCGCTAAGCTCATGGACTTCCTTGACAACAAGATGTAATGGCTGGAACTGTGCTAAAGCGAGTGCGGCGTTAGCAGACACGGTTCTAAATCCCCTGATAGCACGTAGTGCAAATTGTCTTTGGAATGAGCAGAGCATTCGTCTCACGCATTTGTACTTTATGGCCGAGCCCCATATGCCAGCGGCATATGTGACCATTGGCGTGATGACTTGCTTAAATATTATTTCAATGTTTTGCGAGTGAATACCCCACGTTGGTCTGACAAATTTGCAGAGGTTTTTGAAGACTCCGCTGGTTTTGTTGATGATGAACTTTGCATGCTTTATGAAGCGGAGTTTATCGTCGACAATGACTCCGAGTAACTTTATTTCCGAGGAAATAGGGATTTGTAAGCCGTTAAAGATAATGTTGGCTTTACGTGATGATGAAGTAAACGAGATAACTTGCGTTTTTTCAGGGCCGAACGTCAACTTCACTCCTCTGCCCCATGCCACTATTGTCTCGAGAGATTCTTTAACGTTCGCCTCGACAATTTCCGTGGTATCGCCCTCTACCAGCAAAAAGACATCGTCAGCAAAAGCCTGGATATGTACTCCGGAGGCGAACTTTAGGTCCAACAGCTCGTCAAGAACCAGGTTCCACAGAATTGGGCCGCAAGCAGAGCCCTGAATGCAGCCCTTTGTCATAATCTTGGTCGCGGTACCGTTGCCATAGTCGATGGTGACCCTTCTATCTGAGGTGTAGCTCTGGATGAGGCGGTAAATGTTAGAAGGACATCTAACATGCCGAAGTCTGTTGAAGAGAGCAGGCCACCATGCGTTGTCGAACGCCGCTTTGATGTCCAGCGAGACGCCAACGACTTGATGTCCCGCTGCTCTGGCCTGTTCAATGACGTCCAAAGAGGTCCGAAGGGCATCCGTAGTGGTCCGTTGTTCCCGAAAGCCAAATTGTTTGTTATTCAACGAACCATTACACTCCGCTTTATGAGAGATCCGGCGGATGAACAGCTTCTCCAAAAGCTTTCCGAAGACCGGAAGCAGTCCTATGGGTCTGTAGGCCTTCAGAGACGTAGGATCAGTAGCGTTAGGTTTGGGTATAATTTTAACATAGGCTTGCTTCCAAGCTTCCGGGAAATATCCAAGCTCGAGACATCTATTTAAAAGGTCAGTTAGAAATTCCGGGTAAATCTTATAAAAGGCCTGACATATGTCAGATGTTAGATGGTCTAATCCGGGAGCCTTTTTGGGGTTGATACTGTAGAGACACTCGCCAACCTCATCGGTAATAAAGGGAACGTCTTCCGACGTGTCAGGTTCCGCCTTTTCCTCTCTGCGCAACTCTTGGTGACGAGTGAGGTGATCTGCATCATCGTCCGGGTAAAAATGTTCCAAGAGGGCCTCTGCAGTGCTGTTGCCTGAATCCGTGTAGCCCTGCGGAGTCAGCAAGGTTTGCGGAGGTCTGGTCGCCGTGGATGTTTTAATAATACGGTTAGTGACAGACCAGACGTTCTCCTTACCTTGCCTCTCGCAAAAGCTGCGAAAGTGTGCCGTAGATGTTTTGGACAGGGCCTTGGCGTAATCGGTTTTGGCCTTTTGGTATTTTGCGATGGTGTCATCAATGGGGTGGCCTTTAATTTTGAGCGTGTGAAGACGGTGATGAAGGCGAATACATTCTTTCTTCATGCGCTCAAGTTCTTCATTCCACCAGGGATTATAAGACCTCGACCCAGATGGTTTCTTGAACACCTCATCGCATGTCCTTTGGATGACCGCCGTCATTCTTCTGACCACGGCATCGAGATTATCCTTGTTTAGGAGCAGAGGTTCGATCTTGTCCAGTCCATCGCTGTTGAAGAAAACTGGTAGCTTTTCATTAAATGGTCCCCAATCTGATTTGTTAACACTGTACTTGAAAGTGGAAGTTTTCTTTGTGCGCTCCATTGAGTCTCTTTCTGCAATAGAAAACTCGATGGCATTATGATCCGAGGAGGGACAAGCGTTGAAACTGACGTGCCAGTTTTTGATTTTATCAACAAGCTGGTCTGATACTGCAGTTACGTCAATGATCGAACTGCAATGTCTTCCATATCTGAAGGCCTCAAATGTGGGCTTAGTTCCAATATTACACACAAACATGTCGTTGGCTGCGAACATATCAGCAATATCTCTGCCTCTAGCGTTGGTGACGGCCTCTCCCATAAGGGGTGCCGACCATTGAGATCTCCTCCTAGAATTCTAAGCGACCCCTTGGTGGCCTGCAAAAAACCGTTTATGGCTGTCATGGTTACCAACCCATCTGAACCCGGTTCTGCGTAAGCAGAGGCGATATACAACTTTCTCTGCCCAAGATTGACCCTAACTACGGCTAGATTAGGAGTTGACAGCTGTGCGATACCTAGGCCGAATCCGGACGCACCCTTAACCATAATACATGCTTTAGTTTTTGCCGAAGTAGGAAATTGAAAGATATTTATACCTTGGATGTTGTGCACGGCAAGTGTTTTACCAGTATATGGTTCACTTACCAACGCAATGTCGTAATCGCCATAAGAAAAGTGTTTAATAAGTTCAACTTGGGACAGGTAACAGTGATGCACGTTGCATTGTAAAACTTTGATAGACTTAACACCCATAATCTATCTGGTCGTTGATTTTGATTTTCGTGATCTTAATACGGGTACATAATTTGTGGTCAATGGCTGTATGTTTAGTGTTTACACTGCTGCCGGTCCTCATGTTGTGCTGCTTGCAATTGAAGCAGCATAATTGTTCTTTCTCGCCCTTTGTGGGACATGTACGATAGGTGTGCTCCTTGGACGCACAGAAGGAGCATGGCGAGTCAATTGCAGTACATTTGTTTTTGGTGTGACCGTACTGGAGACACTTAAAACATTGCGTGAAGCGTGAAAAATCTTCAACGTGTACTTTTTGGTGGTCCATATTGACTCGTCCTGCGGAAACGAAGATTTTTCGAATATCGGTGCTAACCTCAACGACAGCATTGTAAAAACGTTCATTGCGGTTTCGCATTAAGAAACACAAGCGCAGTTCTTCGGCTGCGACGTCGTTTTGCTCGGAAATGATGGAGATGATCTCTTCTTTGGTGATTTCTTTATTGATACCTTTAATGATCATAAGCGGCCGCTTACGCTTAGCCTCCTCGGCTACGATGATCGCGGACCTATTAACCGCTGCCATGGTCTCCTTACAGTGCTCAATATTGTCAAATTCAACTCGGAGCATGTTTTTGCCAACATTGACCACTTTGGACGGTGCGTACTTTTTATTCCTGAAGGATACTTCCTTCTTCCAGGTAGCAGCAGTATCGAGTGACTTGTCATCTTGATTTTTCGCGCGGATGACTATTGCCGGTTTAGTAGGCGCGGCAAGGTTGGGTGCGGCTTTACGTGAAGCTGCGTCCGCGAAAGATCTGGACATTACCGAGACGGACGAGGACGGACTCGGAGGCGGAGTGGAAGTAGAAAGCTCATTTTTGAGCTTGCCTATTTCTTCTCTCACACAACCCAGAATGTCGTCCTTCAGGGAGCCGACCTCAATCAAGTCTGGAGCGGATCTATTGTTTAAACAGGCGCCAAGTTTGGCCGTGGCCAACATCATTTCATTGGTGGCTTGATGAATGTTAGTCTTGTTCTCCTTAGTAACGGACTTTCCGTCTATGCATCCCCGGACGGTACGAATGAGACTCTCCAAAACATCGTTAAAGGAGGCGAAATCTTTCACGTCGGTCGCGGTGAGCGGGTGAATGGGGATTTTTTCGGTTTCCCTCTCCGCCATCTTGGGTTTGTTACTAGGCAGGCTTTATTACTACTAGGCTTTATCACTTTAGGCAGTGAGATCGGTTACTGAAATAATCGCTTAAGGTAAGTGGCAAGGCAGGGCTGATAGTGACAGTAATGTCAAAATTAAGGAAATCGCAGGATTTATAACAGGTAGGTAAGTGTTAAGTGATGGTAAGTGGTAAAAAGTAGTGAAATGTTATTATTCAGAATCCTATAGTTAGTGAAGAAATGAGATACAATAAACTAGATGAAAAGAAAATAAAACGTAATTAAAATACTGACGGCGGCGGAAGGGTTAAAACGAAATATACCTCGGCAGTCTGCGGTTAAAATAAATTCTTAGACTTACCTACTTATAAGATAATCAACTACTTAGTACTAATATTATAACTTATACTATGAACTATAACGAATTAACAGTCTCTAGTTATATGTTCCACAACACGCCGGGGCCGGTCCTTGCAGTCGAAGACTTCGGTTGATGGGTGCGCAAGAAGCGTTTGTTGTAGACGATGCTGTTTATCGCTGTTAAAGCTTTTTCGTTCGTAAGGTGTCTTTGGTGGCTGGCGAACGTGAGCGGCGTGTTCTTGTCAAGTTATTATCCCGGTTGTTGAGTGAGTAGGTAGCTAGGTACTTCGGGTCACACGTAGTGTGATGAGCGGCATCAATTACAGTGGCTACTTTAAATACAAAGTTTCTTTTTGTGCGTCTTTAACGAAAATACAAATTGTCACTCTTAATTTTGAAGCTAAAGCCTCTCCTTTCTGGAATCTTCGGCCGGCGCGGCGCCGTGAGGTCAGTGACCCGATATGAGCAGCGAGCGCGGGCGTAGGTATTGAGTGCGATTTTTGACTCGTGCGGTGAACGATTACACTACTCTACAAGATTTCGCAACAGAGTAACTGTATATATTTTCTGTCTAGTTAAACATTACTGATAACGAATATAATCACCAAAAACCTCCTACACGTCAGGTTTTAAAAATATATATATATAGTAAAAACGTGTGACATACGACCAAATTAAATACAATTCGACCCATTTTAATTTCTTGTTGAGGGTAGATACTAAAATAAATGCTGACAATCGTTTATTACGATTGTTACTTGTCATTTAACTCGCTTTCGTGAGTTTTCTTGCTGAATTCGAGTAGCTTTTTACTTATTTTTTAGTTAAAAATGGCTAAAATCGCTAAACGTACTTGTGTTAATTCTCTACATTTATTTTGTTTTATATGTGGCTAGTTTACAACTCCTACATAAAGAAGAGTAAGCAGTGAAAATGTTAAGATGTTATACGAGAGTTATTTTAGTTTTACTATCGGTCACCAAGACAAAGAATGGGCACCACACCGTGGTTGTGTTACGTGTATTGCAAATTTAAGTAACTGGATGAATGGAAAGCGTTCTTCAATGCCATTTGCTGTCCCAATGAACTGGCATAAGCCTACTAGCCATGATATGGGCTGTTACAAATATTTTGAACATGGTAACATTGTTTATCCCAACACTTCTTCAGCTACAAGACCGCTTCCACATAGCGAAGGGTTACCGATACCAGTTCCTCCAGTGGCAATGGATATCGTTTCTGAAGCATTTTTAGATACAACTTCGGCAGAAAATTATGAACAAATCGTTAAAGACTTATTGAAAAAACTACCAAAAAATGGGCTGCAGAATGTCGTTAAAAATCCATTTCCTGCATTCTCATTTGGATTATTTCCCGCAAAACTTAAAAGCTGTAAGTGATGAACAGGGCGAAAGGTTCCATCAGGACATCCTTACTTTGGAACAACAATACCAAGGTCGATGGGATCCAGGGATGTTGGGAGATCATTGTTGGTTCCTCATGAGAGAAACTAACCTGGATTATAAAAGAAAATCGCGATATGCAATGAAAAAATCCACCTGATTTTTTGGTTTTTGCTTTTTACTATAGATTTCGTCAGGTTTCTTGTAATTAGTTAATAAATGTTTGTAATTAATTGCTTTTTGTTACTTTTTAAATCACCAAACCACAAAAATACTTTGAAAATAGTAAAAGAAAAGAATGTACATAACAGAAAATCCTGACGTGATGGAAAAATTTGGGCATCGGATTTGGCTTTAGCGATATCGGTTTAACCAGAATATAGTACTCAGCTTTCTGTTGCGTTCCATACCAATTTTTTTGTAGAGTAGTGTTATTATTTGATGATTACTCGCACTATGAGTGATGTCCAGGAACGATATTTGCACAAGTAGGTAGCATCTAGGTGGCACTGCAGAACACAATTTATACGCAGTTAACGTGTGCGCGACAGCGCGACGTTTAGGGCGTGGTTTTACGGCGAAATATTCGGAACGTCTTGGAATAGATGCAGAGTCTCGTAGGTGATCTACAGTCTCAATAATTGCACAGTTAACATTCAGGTAGCCGTACACAACACTATATACACATAGTTAACGAGTATTAGATGATTAGGTCGTGGTTTTAGGTAAAAATTTGCGGAGCGTCTCGAAAACGATGCGTCCTTTCTGACGGCGCGCACGCGACTTTTTTTTTTGTTTTCACTTTAAATAAACTATTTTTCATGCATATTCCCTATTGGGGCTAAATTAAGACCATTTACAAACATTTGTGTTTATGAACATGTCTGTTTGTATTTGTCTGGGTATAAGATAAGATAAGATAAGATAAGATAAGATATTCTTTATTGCACACGAAACAATTGACTTAAAACTATGTATAGTAGACATTATGCTGTACAATATAGGCGGCCTTATCGCTATAAGCGATCTCTTCCAGACAACCTTAGGATAGAGGATAGTTACAGAGAAGAGGTTAGGTGGGTATTTTCTACGTATGTGTATGATTAACATTTATTTACAAGAAAAAAGTATCTAAGTAAGTTTATCAGTTGTCTAGTACCCATAGTACAAGCTTCGGCTTAGTTTGGGGCTAGATGGCGCTGTGTGGCCCAGCGTGGCATGTCTTGGGTTATTTATTTTTTATTTTTCCCAGGTCTACAAGCACCCACGTATGCGGTCACGAGACCAAACTCCTCACGAACCAGTTCAGCGTCTGCAACTCGTTTTGGTTCATCACTGGTACATTTCTGAGGCAAGGATCTGGTTTAAATCCTAAGGTATGTACTTGTGGCTTTTTAGTCGCCTCTTGTATGTAAGGAATGTAAGGGAGCGACCTATCACCTTTTCGCTCTAAGCCATCCTCACCTGCCCGTGGTGCATCCTGCCGAACAACAAACGAGGCGCTGGCAACCGACTGGTGGCGGTAAAACCATCACGATAGAAGGCGTAGCTAAATACCACAGGCCGATGACGGGCAGCAACGTCACCGGAGCAAGAAGCTACGCTCTACGATCGCCAACCCGCCTGCCCAGCGTGGCGATTATGGGTATATCCTCTAGAAGATTGCCCTAGGTGGCGAACACCTGGAGAGGCCTATGTCCAGCAGTGGACTGCAAAAGGCTGATGATGATGATGATGAGTCGCCTCTTAAAATAGGCATAGATCTTTTTTTTTATAGTAGCTCGACATAATGGCTTCCCTACGCCTGATGGAAAGCGAAAGAGAAGCCCAAGACGCCGTGACAACGGGCAAGTAGTTGGTCAGTTACCTGTCAGTTGTCACCGCCATGCCGGCAAAACCCTAACCCCCCACGAGCTCCGGAAACCCTACTCACCGGCAGGAACACGACCCGAAGGTCATTTGGCTGCGGTATTTTATAGGGTGGAGGTCCTTCCCCTTACTCAATTCGAGCGAAGATTCGTTATGCCCTACCTCTCTTAATATGTACTTGTGGCTTTTTAGTCGCCTCTTAAAATAGGCATAGATCTTTTTTTTAGTAGCTCGACATAATGGCTTCCCTACGCCTGATGGAAAGCGAAAGAGAAGCGCAAGTTGCCATGACAACGGGCAAGTAGCTGGTCAGTTACCTGTTGCCACCGCCATGCTGGCAAAACTCTAACCCCCCACGAGCTCCGTAAACCATACTCACCGGCAGGAACACGACCCGGAGGTCATTGACTCGCTCGATGGCTCATCTGGTAGTGACCTCTGCCCTCTGAGCCAAGGGTCGTGGGTTCGATTCCCGCACAATACAAACATTTGTGTTCATGAACATGTCTGTTTGTATTAGTCTGGGTGTTTTCTATGTATAATATTATGTATTTATATAAAAAAAAAATGTATCTAAGTAAGTTTATCCGTTGTCTAGTACCCATAGTACAAGCTTCAGCTTAGTTTCGGACTAGATGGCGCTGTGTGGCCCGTGGCATGTGTTAGGTTATTTATGTATGTATTTATTAGTCTGGGTGTTTTCTATGTATAATTTATTTTTTTATTTAAATTTTATTGCACAAAATGGTACAAAAGGCGAACTTAATGCTAGGAGCATTCTCTACCAGTCAACCTTATAATATGTATTTATTTACAAAAAAAGGTTGTATGTAAGTTTATCAGCTGTCTAGTACCCATGAGTACAAGATTCGGTTTAGTTTGGGACTAGATGGCGCTGTGTGGCACATCTATTTAGCTAAGATCTTCCTGTGTGTTCCAGGCGACATCAACGCGTATAGTTGGTGGTATCTGGTGGTTCTTCACTCTGATCATCCTGTCTTCGTACACGGCCAACTTGGCAGCGTTTCTGACCGTCGAGAGGACCGTCCTGCCCATACAGAGTGCCGCAGATCTCGCTGCTCAGAACAGTATACAGTATGGGACCTTGAATGGGGGGTCTACTATGACTTTTTTTCGGGTAAGCTGAATTCATAGATTAATTGATTAGACTGTGAGATTGGATGTTTTTTTTTTTTTATAGTGGCTCGACATAATGGCTTCCCTACGCCTGATGGAAAGCCGAAGAGAAGCCCAAGTCGCTGTGACAACGGGCAAGTAACTGGTCAGTTACTTGTCAGTTGCCACCGCCATGCGGGCCCAACCCTAACCCCCCACGAGCTCCGGAAACCCTACTCACCGGCAGAAACACAACCCAGAGGGTATTATTCTATAGGGTGGAGGTCCTTCTATTTAGCTACGCCTTCAATCGTGATGGTTATACCGCCACCAGTCGGTTGCCAGCGCCTCGTTCGTTATTCGGCAGGATGCACCACGGGCGGGTGAGGTTGGCTTGGTGCGAAAAGATGATAGGTCGCTTACATTCCATTATATACACCTGTTTATCCTTCAGGACTCCAACATCGACATATACCAGAAGATGTGGCAGCACATGTCTACCGCCTCCCCCCCAGCGCTGGTCTCCTCCTACGAGGAGGGGGTGCGCAGGGTCCTGGGGGGGAACTACGCCTTTCTTATGGAGTCTACCATGCTGGACCATAGAGTGCAGAGGGACTGCAATTTGACCCAAATTGGGGGGTTGTTGGATTCTAAGGTGAGATTCTTTTTTATGCGAGAGGCGGCAGACGAGCAAGTGTGATGCCTGATGGTAAGCAGTCGACACCGCCCATGGACACCCGCAACTCAAATCGAGTTTAGGGTCACTGCCTTTTAAATATGAATACGCTAGTTTCTTGAAGGTTCCCAAGTCGTAGCTGTTCGGAAAGACTGTCGCAGGAAGTTGGTTCCACAAAACCGAGGCGCGACGCAAGAAGTTCCTCATAAAACGTACAGTCGAGATGATGTGGATGGAATTTCAAAGATATTATAAGTTTGTCGATGGCTCATTTGGTAGTGATCTCTGCCTTCCGAACCAAAGGTCGTGGGTTCGATTCCCGGACATTACAAACGTTTGTGTGAATTCACATGTCTGTTTGTATTGGTCCTGGGTGTTTTCTATGTATTTATTTGCAAAAATAGGCATTTATGAAAGTTTATCAGTTGTCTAGTACCCATAGCACAAGCTTCGGCTTAGTTTGGGCAAGTAACTGGTCAGTTACCTGTCAGTTGCCACCGCCATGCCGCCCAACCTTAACCCCGCACGAGCTCCGGAAACTCACCGGCAGAAACACGACCCGGAGGTCATTTGGCTGCGGTATTCTATAGGGTGGAGGTCCTTCCCTGGACGGGCGGCTCGATTCGAGCGAAGATTCGTTATGCCCTACTTTCCTTACTGGTGGTAGGTTTGAAATCAGTCTGGTCAGTTCTATAGGATTATTTTGGCTACACAGGATCTGACCACGAAACACCAACCTTCCGAAGTTCCAAAGTTCCTTCATTTAATGTACGGTGTTCACCAACCTGACTTACAGTAGGGTTAAGAAACTGTTCCGTACTACGAGTGGTAAGCGCGGGGGCGCGTCGCGGCGAACCACTCAATGGGGCATGACGGTGTGGTGGGTGCAGCCACAACGTAAACGAGGTCCGCCCGGGGCGCACTCAAACGCTCCTCGGAAGCCGGGGGTAGGGGTATTTGCCCTCCCCGGACCAGAAGTGCCGGCCGCTTATCATCTGCGGCTGGCCAGGGCAGGCAGGGATATGGCCGTATGCTTCGGCGCTACCCGTATCCCTGCTATTTGCTGCCCACTGGCGATACAGGGGGGTTTAGTGGGTATGCCCTCTCATTTTGGGAGGTGTGAGTCCCACACACCATGCCGACTCCCCCCGGAGGCGGCATGAAGGTACCTAATGCATTCCCCTCTAAAAAAAGGGTTAAGAAACTGTGAAAGACTAAAAATCTAAAAATAATTTTTTAACTTATTTTTCTTCCAGGGCTACGGAATCGCGACCTGGAAGGGTAGTCCGTGGCGGGATAAGATATCCCTGGCTATCCTGGAGCTACAGGAGAAGGGAGTCATACAAATCCTGTACGATAAGTGGTGGAAGAATACAGGGGATGTGTGCAACAGAGACGGGAAGGATAGCAAGGCGAATCCCTTGGGTGTACAAAATATTGGTGAGTATTTGATAAGGGCCCTCAGACCAGGTGGAGTGACGATTTGTGCAGGACGGCTGGCAAGAGCTGGATGAGAGAGGCCCGGGATCGATCGAAGTGGCGAGCATTGGGAGAGGCCTATGTCCAGCAGTGGACTGATGCGGGCTGATGATGATGATGATTATTTAATAGAGTTAATAGGCTATTATGGCTAAATTCAAAAATAAAAGACACGTATATTTTTATTTGTAAATAAGACTAAAAATTACATAGTTACAGCCCGTTGAAATTACGCGTGACGTCACTCGGTGAGTCATTTTTACGAGAGCGAGTGACGTCAAAGACTCCCACTCCTAACTTTTGATGCCTTGTATCTTTGCGTTTGTTTATTTGAATGAAAAAAGGAAAAATACGTGTCTTTTATTTTTGAATAAGCTAAAAGGCGGACTAATTATAATATTTAGCCATAACAGCCTAACATGTTTCCAGGGTCAAATAACTATATTATATTTTAGTCCGTATTTTAGATTATAAAAATATATTGAACACGTATTTTTCCTTTTTTCATTTAAACAAAAAATAACAAAGATACAAGGCATCAAAATTTAGGAGTAGGAGTCTGACGTCACTCCGTGCGGAAAAATGCCACACATCGTGACGTCACAACAAGCCTATTAACGATATCATCTTTTCGCTCCAAGCTACCCTCACCTGCCCGTGGTGCATCCTGCCGAATAACAAACGAGGCGCTGGCAACCGACTGGTGGCGGTATAACCATCACGATTGAAGGCGTAGCTAAATACCACAGGCCGATGACGGGCAGCAGCGTCACCGGAGCGAGGAGCCTAGCCCGGAGATAGCTAACTCGCCTGACACAAGTGGCGATTATGGGTAAAGCAGGTGTTTGCTCTAAGTGGCGAACAACTGGAGAGGCCTGTGTCCAGCAGTGGACTGCGATAGGCTGATGATGATGATAAATCTGATGAAAATGTGTGTTTTGTTCCAGGTGGAGTATTCGTAACTCTGCTCTGTGGTCTAGCCTTAGCAATTATGGTAGCTATACTAGAATTCTGTTGGAACACAAAGAAAAATGCTTCTCAAGGTCGCCAGTCTCTATGTAGTGAGATGGGACAGGTAAGTTACCTTAGTTACTTCATTTCGCTTAGCAGAATGTCCAAGTTGCCAAATGTCCAATTTTCATCTAACATGAGCAGTCGGACGGAACAAATTCGGCTGGCTCGGTGGCTCAATTAGTAGTGACCCCCTGCTTTCTGAACCAAGGGTCGTGGGTTCGATTCCCGCCCGGGACAAACATTCGTGTGATGAACACTTGTGCTTGTTCCGTATCTGGGTGTTTATATTTGTATTTAGGTATATATTTCTGGTACCTTCGTTGTTCTGATAGGTACCCATAACACAAGTGCTTAAGCTACTTACTTTGGGATCGGAGCAATGTATGTGATGTTGTCTGAGCCCGATGATGATGACGTTAGCTATGTATAACTATAATTTATTTAAATATTACAATTATCACTTATTTTTGAAGAAGAACAAATAAATGTATATTGTCGTGTGGATTTGCCAGCCGCGCGCGTCATACAACAACAGTCTACGTTAGGTACCTAGAGGCTGGAAAAACCAACTCCAAAAATAAGTTATAATTGTAATATTTAAATAATTATAGTTATACACATAATATGTATTAAGGACAGAATTACTTACGTTATTTATCGCTTTTTAGTTTTGGTCGTTTGTGTTTTTTTTGAAGTCGGTTTAATTAGCAAACCGAGATTTATTTAGTGGGAATAGGGTCAACTGAAGTCTACCAGTCGTTACAGGAGCTGCGGACAGCCATGCGGGGGGGCTCGTCCAACAGAACAGTCCTGAGGCCAGGCTGCTCGAGATGCTCTCCAGCCACGCACGTTCCTCCAGCACCTTCAAGATACGAGGTCAGTATCAGAAAATGAAGCAGTACCCTTGTAACATATCTTAACTAATATTATAAAGCTGAAGAGTTTGTTTGTTTGTTTGAACGCGCTAATCTCAGGAACTACTGGTCCGAATTGAAAAATTCTTTTTGTGTTGAATAGACCATTTATCAAAGAAGGCTTTAGGCTTTATAACATCACGCTGCAACGTGCTGTTAGGAGCGAAGAAATAATGGAAAATGTAAGAAAAACGGGGGAAGAATAATTATTCCACGCGGACGAAGTCGCGAGCACAGCTAGTATCTAGATAAAGTTGAAGATTCGAGTATAGAATGACAATCACCAAGGAAGTATGGGAGCGACTTATAGTCTTTTTCTTCAAAACCACCCTCGCCTGCCCGTGGTACATCCTGCCGATTTTTTTATAGTAGATCGATTACCCTACGACTGATGGAAAGCGAAAGAGAAGCCCAAGTCGCTGTGACAACGGGTAAGTAACTGGTTAGTTACCAAACCTTAATCCCCCACAAACTCCGGAAACCGTACTCACAGGCAGAAACACGACCCGGAAGGTAGGGCATAGCGAATCGAAATGAGCCGCACGTCCGAAAGGACCTTCACCCTATAGAATACCGCAGCCAAATGACCTCCGGGTCGTGTTGCTGCCGGTGAGTAGGTAGGTATTTTGTATGTAAATGTTTAGATTCTGTTGGACCAGATTTATTTATTTTTATATGTTTTATGTAGGTATATGTTTATATTCTCCCTTCCTTTTCGTTTGTTTCTTCTTCTTCATATGTTTATGGTTATGTTTATGATTTTGTTACAACATTAGGTTACGTGGAGTCCAGATCACTACTGCAGAACGGAGCGAGTAGACGAAACGGACTTTGGTGCATTAGAAGAGGTTAGAATATCGTGTGAAATGTGACGTTATGAGTTTGTAAGCCGTTATAAGTAGATGTGCTAGGTATGTGTGCAATTATTTTAGCTAGTTTCACAACATGTGTATTTATTAACAAAAAAAGTGTCTAATTAAGATTATCAGTTGTCTAGTACCCATTGTACAAGCTTTGGCTTACTCTGGGACTAGATGGCGCTGTGTGGCTCAGCGTGGCATGTCTTGGGTTACAATTATTATTCCTGGCTCGATGGCTCGTTTAGTTGTGACCCCTGCATCCCGAATTTTTTTATTCAAATGGCGGCAGACGATCATGTGTGCCTGATGGTAAGCAGTCGACACCGCTCATGGACAGAGAGGTAGGGCATAGCGAATCTTCGCTCGAATTGAGCCGCCCGTCCGGGGAAGGACCTCCACCCTATAGAATACCGCAGTCAAATGACCTCTGGGTCATGTTTCTGCCGGTGAGTAGGGTTTCCGGAGCTCGTGGGGGGTTAGGGTTGGGCCGGCATGGCGGTGGCAACTGACCAGTTACTTGCCCGTTGTCACAGCGACTTGGGCTTCTCTTTCGCTTTCCATCAGGCGTAGGGAAGCCATTAAGTCGAGCCACTATAAAAAAAAACACCCGCAACTCAAATCGAGTTCTAGGGTCGCTGCCGGCCTTTTGAATAGAAACATGTACGTTTTTTGAAGGTTCCCAAGTCTCACGCATAGGAACGTTTGTGAATACGGCCGTAAGTTGTTCCGAAATACTACGAGTATGTAGGGATGTAAGGGAGCGACACATCGTCTTTTCGCTCCAAGCCAACCTCACCTGCCCGTGGTGCATCCTGCCGAATAACAAACGAGGCGCTGCCAACCGACTGGTGGCGGTATAACCATCACGATTGAAGGCGTAGCTAAGTATTACAGGTCCATGACGGGCAGCAGCGTCACCGGAGCGAGGAGCTACGCCCTGCGATCGCCAATCCGTCTGCCCAGCGTGGCGATTATGGGTATATCCTCCAGATAGTAAATAATAATAATAATAAAAATCTTTATTGGAACATTACAAAATTAGCACAGTAGCAAACGGTGTATGATAATATCCGCAAAAGTGCGAAACTGTGTCGCGGTTATTTGCCCTAAGTGGCGAACAACTGGAGAGGCCTATGTGTAGCAATAGGCTGATGATGATGATGACTACGAGTATCGAGTTGTCTGATGATGATGATGCTACTTCCAGATCCAGGATGCTCCTAGCAACGTGGAGCTGAAGGAGCTCCGCTGGTCGTAGCGCAGCGCCCGGCGCGGGCCCGCCTCCGCGCCGTCGTCGCCTGCGCAGCGCTCGCTCACCCGCCGCCAGCACTGCAGTGAGTACCTAGTATACATATACTGTCATACTAGGTATGTACCTAGTATGACAAACGATAAAGAAAAAAAAATTAAGTGATAAAATACTAGTTATCAATATTAGTGACAAAATACTAGTGACAAAACACTAGTGACAAAATACTAGTGACAAAATACTAGTGACAAAATACTAGTGACAAAATACTAGTGACAAAATACTTGTCACAAAATACTTGTGACAAAAGAACTGTGACAAAATACTAGTTACAAAACTACTGTGACAAAATACTAGTGACGACATATTAGTGACGAAATACTAGCGACGAAATACTCATGACGAATTATTAGTGACAATATATTATTGAAAAAATATAAGTGACAATATACTAGCGACGAAATACTAGTCACAAAATACTAATGACGAAATAGGTGTGACAAATTCATGGCGAAATTTAGTTAATTTATATGACGGACAGAACAAGTAACCAAATCATACGCTTGCCAGCCGGCATGGCGGCGGCAACTAACAAGTGATTAATTTGGTGAAAGGGTAGGGCATAGCGAATCTTCGCTCGAATTGAGCTGTCCGTCCGGGGAAGGACCCTTTAGAATACCGCAGCCAAAATTACCTCCGGGTCGTGGCAACGGACAACTAACGGGTAACTGACCAGTTTCTTGTCCGTCCATCCGTTGTCACAGTGACTTGGGCTTCTCTTTCGCTTTCCATCAGGCGTAGGGAAGCCATTATGTCGAGCTACTATAAAAAAAAAACAATCGGTTCACAGTTCTCGGAAATATGTGATGAGTGACATACATACAAGTGCCGGATGCGTGAAGCCCACGATAGATCGAGCTAGCGAACATTGGGAGAGGCCTATGTCCAGCAGTGGACTGATAAGGGCTGATGATGATACTCAGATACAACAACAAAAAATCTGTCGTATTCAGAACCTCCTCCTTATTTTGAAGTCTATTAATCAATATTAATAAGCTACCACTCGGAAGAATACTTCATCTTATCCAAATCTTTCTCCGCAGATTCCGTTGGTTCCCTACGAAGGAGCACTTCCTACGTCCTGAAGGAACCAAGAGATCCAGTCAGGAAACATGTACAGATTGTAGCGTAGTATCTAAGTATACTCTTGCCGAGATGATAAACTAATAAGTCTACTAAATCTTCTTTTAATTTTTTATATAAAGAGCGTTCAGGATGACCTCACTCCACCTGGTGGTAAGAGGTCCAAATGTTAGGTCGACAGGCATAATAGAACAAACCCACTGCGCCTGTCGCCCTCACCTTGAAGGCCCACTGAGATGTCGTTTCACGCCCCGCCTAAAGAACCCAGGATTGTAAGATTATTGTTTAGGAAATCTATTGAATACTTGTATTGACAAAATTAAATTATAAAGTCTAAATATTATATTAATGTGTTCAATTGACATTCGAATTGCCATTTAAAATTTATTTAAATTAAATTAGGAATTTAATTGTTATTTTTATATTGACATTATAAACTGATTTCTATTTTTTTTGACATTTAATTTTGCGACATATTTTAGTATTGACCTTTGTGATGATAATCGAATTTATGCATGTGTGTACATTATTTTATTGTGTTTGACTTGTTGATGCATGCTGGCGCTTTGGGAGACTGTGAGCCGGGATGTAAAAAATGAATGTATAAATAAATAAATAAGAGGAAGGAAACCGATCATTCTCACACCGGAAGGGCATTCCATGACTTAATGGCACGGGGCAGGTTCAAGGTACTAAACCTGTTGAAAATAGTTTCTATTCCTGAAGCGAGCAAGCCAGTCTTATGTTAACAGATATTACCTCTACTCTCTATGGAGCGGGCTATGCTCAGCGATTCTCTACGAGATCGAATCTGAAATGAGGAGATCCGTAGACGAACCAAGGTCACGGACATAGCTCAGAGGATTGGCAGGCTGAAGTGGCAGTGGGCATAGTGAGGAGAACAACAGATGGCCGTTGGGGCAGTGGGTATGGGATAATTTAAAAGGGGCGTGAACATCTTATGGGCCGAGGCCCAATGGCCGGCATGGTGGTGGCAACCGACTGGTTTAGTTACCTGGTCGTTGTCGCAGCGACTTGGGCTTCTCACTCGCTATCAATCAGGCGTAGAGAGGCTATTATGCCATGCTACTAGAAATAGGAGATCTCAAGAATCGAAAAATCTATGGTTTCAATCAAGAATCAATAGAATATCGAGACTTGATTTCGAATTTCAAACCTAATTAATAAGACACTCAACTTAATAGCTCAGATATCCTATCTCCTAAATGTTAATTTTAACATAATGATTCTTTACCCTCTCCCATTCATAACTTTGCCAACTTTAACTTATTAAGACACTCGATTGCTTAATTAAGTAAATTAAGGGATATACAAATAAAAATGTGTTCGATTGTGTAAATATAATTATACATTATAGCAATTAACACGACATACGTAAGCTTTATATAAAAGTAAAATAATTTATACAACCTTAGTTTTAGTTCATACGAAACCTGGAAACCGTTTCTTCTATATCAGAAACGATTACACTTGTTTTATGTTATGTTAGATAAATAAATAAACATCACATACATTGCTCCGATCCCAAAGTAAGTAGCTTAAAGACTTGTGTTATGGGTATCAGAACAACGAAGATATCACAAATTTGTACTTAGTACTAAAATAAACCACCCGGACACTGAACAAACACAAATTTTCATTAGGAATGTTTGTCCCGGGTAGGGATCGAACCCAAAAACCCAATGAGCCACCGGGCGGATTATAGCGTAATATAATTTTAACTGATTCTTTAAATTATGGGTATTGGGGATAGCCTTCAGGTGTTTGCCCAAAGTAGCTTCAACAGGAGAGTCCAGCAGTAGAATACTATAGATTTGATGATTATGTACCTATTTTTTTTATGCGAGAGGCGGCAGACGAGCATGTGTGATGCCTGATGGTAAGCAGTCGACACCGCCCATGGAGCAGCTCTAACAAAAGCTCAGCACTAACCTATAAATTAAAACATCTGATACCTCTTTCGGGTTTCGTATGAACAAAAAATAAAGTTGTATAATATAATAAGGTCCTAATATGTTTATAAGCATTCCTTTTGGTTAAACAAAAGTAACATAGGCAAATAGTATAAGTATTGTGATAAAATAAATATTCTATTATTCTTACATGTTTTCTACTTTAAAATAAATGATAGCCTAATGTGTTTGTTGAAGTAATACTTACTCCTTTGTCGCCCTTGGAAGGCGGGTGACCGCAGTAGGTTCTATTTGTAGCCAGGTAAACGCTGCTGCCCGATTCCTGATATTCCCTTAGTCGTCTCCTACGTCACCCGCGGGATGAGATCGGGCGGTCCTTTTCTATATGTTATGCATAGGTAGAAGTGTTTGAACTGTGCGGGACTGAACCTGTGACCATTGTTTCAGAGGCAGTCACTAAGAGGTCACAAAGTTGTGCTACAATATAAAAACGACCTTACTACCTACATTATTTACCTACTTTATTTACAAAATTGACATATTCTATCTGCTCTGCGGAAATATACGTCCGCCATTTTGAAATTCTTGAGCAATAAATAATATTAATCTAATTTCAATGTACTTATCTTAACTTAATTCTTAAGATTATTTCCAAAGTACAAGAAAAAATTACGTTAAATTTTAAACAAATTATTAAAATATTTTATACAATTTCCAATTGGTTATAATTATTGTAAAATACGAACTATTGCTGTTATTTTTTATATCTAGTAATATAAATAAATACAATGTGTGTATACGTGTCAGACTGTAAATTAAAACTTTTTACTGTAAATAAATTTATTGTAATCTTTTCTGAATAGTTAAAACTGTTTATAAAAATAGGTATTGGTTATACAGTTTGGTTAAAGGAAGGTTTTATTTAAGGTCTGATTTTCAAGCGCCAGTTATTATTTAACAGTCTGATAAAGTTATTATTTAACAGTGTGATAAATGTAAGATGGCTATGATAGGACAGCGTTTTGTATTATCTCTTAGAGAAAATAGAGGGAGACAACTTTAAGCAATGTTAATACTTTATTTTATCCAGTACCCATAGTACAAGCTTCGGCTTAGTTTGGGGCTAGGTGGCGCTGTGTCGCCCAGCGTGGCATGTCTTGGATTATTTATTATTAGTTATTATCTGATTTAATCAGTTTTTTCCTTTTTCTAAAGTCTTGATTTTTTATCAGTCGTTTTACCTATCCTCTATCAGTCTGTTAAACATTCCACGAATTAAAGAAGCATATTTAATGTTTTATTCTGTACTAATTAAATGAAAAGTGCAGATTATTTTGTCGTTATGAATATTGTATCGTTGTATTGTATTACATATAACATAGACCTCGTTTTTTTAATGATGGTTACGAAATGCATAGAGGACGATTTACAATTACTGTACCTACTTGTTTATCAAATCATTTATTATTATATCCCCATTTCTAGTTAATATGTATTATATATATAAATTAATTTAAATGTGTGGTTATTATTAACAAATTGTGTATTGAAATATAATGTTGTGTATAATAATGTTTGTCACTTATATTGTTTATTCATTAAGTGAAATAGTTTGAATAATTAATAATGAATACTGCCATTTATTTAACGAGCGTAGTATATTTTGTTTATAGCATAATATAAAAATCGTATTTGGTGCCAA
Organism: Conogethes punctiferalis; assembly: GCA_031163375.1. Classification (NCBI taxonomy): domain Eukaryota; kingdom Metazoa; phylum Arthropoda; class Insecta; order Lepidoptera; family Crambidae; genus Conogethes; species Conogethes punctiferalis. The sequence continues at coordinate 7,442,377 of CM062105.1, read as the reverse complement.
AGAAATGTGTGTTGAACTTCCTTTTTTCTGTAAAATTTTGGAACTAATGAAAATGAAGCTCATTTTATAGATTTAATTATTTATGCATTGGAAAGAAAATTTTTGGATCTTTTATTATTCATCATCAACAGATTTTCGCGGTCCACTGCTGGACATCTCGATCCTAGGCTTCTCGCATCCAGCATTTGCCATATTATACATAGAAAAAACAGTTCATGCACACAAATGTTTTACTGTGCGGGGATCGAACCCACAACCCTTGGCTCAAAAGGCAGAGGCACTGACAAATGACCCATCGGGCCAGTCAGGATAAAAAAATATTTTCAAGAACATGCTATAAAAGGTCCTGCGTATATTTTTGAATATTTGTCAGGTAATCCTGTTCATAGCTCCCTAAAATAATAAAAAAAACGTTTGAAAATAAAAATAATTAAATATTTAGTTGGTACTGAAAACATGTGTCAACGAATTTCAAGTATAATGTTTCTTATTTTTTATTTATTATAAGGTTGGGTTCATTTTTTGTCTGTCGTTTTTGTATAGGAGTTGTGATTGTATATAAAGTCAGAATTTATATAAATAAATCGAAATGTTATAGTCTTTGCGTTTTATTTTTACAACTGTTCCTCCATATTTTTTTTTTTTTATATAGTGGCTCGACATAGTGGCTTCCCTACGCCTGATGAAAAACGAAAGAGAAGCCCAAGCCGCTGTGACAACTGGCAAGTAACTGGTCAGTTACCTGTCAGTGGCCACCGCCATGCCGGCCCAACCCTAACCCCCCATGAGCTCCGGAAACCCTACTCACCGGCAGAAACACGACCCAGAGGTCATTTGACTGCGGTATTCTATAGGGTGGAGGTCCTTCCCCGGACGGGCGGCTCAATTCGAGCGCAGATTCGCTATGCCCTACCTCTCCATTTAAGTGTTTCAGCCTATCGCAGTCCACTGCTGGACAAAGGCCTTTCCAGCTGTTAGCCACTTTGGGTAAATATCTGGAGGGTTTACCCTGGGCAGATGGGTTGGGTTAGTTCATTTTTTTGTACCTACTTACACGGTACAACAAATAAGTCTTATAGGTACTACCCTGTGTTCGAAAAAAATAATAAATAATAATATCAGACAACATCACATACATTGCTCCGATCCCACAGTAAGTAGCTTAAGCACTTGTGTTATGGGTATCAGAACAACGAACGTACCACAAATAAATACTTAAATACAAATATAAACACCCAGACACGGAACAAACACAAGTGTTCATCACACGAATGTTTGTCCCGGGTGGGAATCGAACCCACCACCCTTGGTTCAGAAGGCAGGGGTCACTACCAATTGAGCTACCGAGCCAGACTAAATGTATAACAGAATAAATGTTTGTCCAAGTGGTTATACCTATAGAACATTGGTTTGGATATCGCATAGCGTGTCCTTGCTCCGGTGACGCTGCTGTCCGTCATCGGCCACTGGTATTTAGCTACGCCTTCAATCGTGATGGTTATACCGCCACCAGTCAGTTGCCAGCGCCTCGTTTGTTATTCGGCAGGATGCACCACGGGCAGGTGACGGTGGCTTGGAGCGAAAAGATCATGTTCAGTCACAGCACGTTTGAATTAATGAAACCACATTTTCATAAGCAAAAGTTTATTAATACACGTTCGTGTTATCATTGGCATAAGGTCCTGAATTGCTCATCTACTTCTATAAGCCATATAAGTGATTTCTTATAATCTTGTTCCGTAGAAGATTCCTGTTTGTCAGCCATCTTGGTCTGCTTCTGAGTTTCAGCTGTTCGGGGGAAAAGTTCTGGAAATAGAAAGCAATATTTTATTAGGTACTAGCTGTGCCAGAGGCGTCCCACGCGTGGATAGCGTGTTTTAAAAAAAAAAGACTCCCAAAAAATGGTACCTTAATTTACAGTTAGACCTTTAGCAATACATTGGTGAAAACCGCATTCAATTCCATGCAGTAGTTCTCGCGTGATGCGCGATCAAACATGCAGATAAAAAATTCTCCCGTTTTCCTAACACTTCGCTTCACTGCTCTGTCTGCTCCTATTGATTGTATCGTGATGAAAAGTATACTATAACCTGCCCAGGAGTATGAAGAATAATTGTACTAAGTTTCGTCAAAATCCGTTTAGTAGTTTTTGTTTCTATAACAAACATACAAACAGACAAAAAATTTACTTATTAATTTTTGGCATCAGTATCGATCACCAATCACCCCCTGATAGTTATTTTGAAAATATATTTCATGTACAGAATTGACCTCTACAGATTTATTATAAGTATAGATAGCAGCTCATTATACCTAATTCATCTACCTAATAGAGGTAGGGTATTAGCGAATCAAGTCCCGAAAATTTTAAATACAATGTGAACAGAAATGCAAAACAAACATTTCGGTTCAGTTCCCAGTTGAGGCACATTTATCGTTCTGCCGCTCACCCCTGCCACCGGACCGGCTTAATGCCGGTAACCCACGAAATTGGTGCCAGGTTCGAGTCTGTTTACGTAAGAGGGTTCCGTTTAAATTTATATCTTTAATACTTTAATACATTACAATGCCCGAAAAAGGTGACTAAGTTTTAAAGAACATAATATGACTTATTAAGATCCAAATGTAACACTTAGTCTGTAATAAAGAATTTGAATATTTGAATATACAATTTTGTTTTCTGGCTGGCTCTGTGGCTCAATTGGTAGTGACCTCTACCTTCTGAGCCTAGGGTCATGGGTTCGATCCCCGCAGACTACAAACATTTGTGTGCATGAACATGTCTGTTTGTATTGGTCTGGGTGTTTTCTATGTATAATATGTAGTATATAATATGTATTTTCTGTGTACGAAAATTGAAAGACGGATTAAATATGATTCCTTTTTTCATTTCATCCATTTCTTCCATACTAATATTGTTATTAATAGGAAAATGTATGTATTTATCGGACTGTGTTTCACGGCGAAATGGAACAACATACATATTGACGTCTTTTTTTCTCAAATGGAAATATGTAGTTGAATGGATAGATGGGCTTTTGCTAACTTTTCATAATACACGATCAAAAGAGATAGCTTATAGCTAGGTATCCCGTCTAAATTAAACCTACAACAAATAAAAAAAAGCTTCATTTGATAGAAAAAAAAGAAAGAAAAAATGTTGAGAAGTTACCCAAATATTATTAGGTTTATTTGTATACTTTTACGTACCTACGGAACCACGACTTTATAAAACATACTATTTTATATGAAAATATCCTCTACGTTTAATAAAGAATTATACAAATGAAGGGGTTCTTTCTATTTCCATAAGGACCCCAAATGGCTCTAATACGCGAGCACAAACGCTACCCCTTTTAAGGGTCACTGGGTCGTTTTAAAAATAGTCACCCTTACGGAGGGTTAAGGTACCCGATGGTGCCAAAACTTTTCTTAACAGACCCCAGGGGTCGACTTACGCGGGGTGTATGAGTGTATACAACCAAAAAGTATTTATTTTTACTTGATTAATTAAGTTACTCCTTTATTAATAGCGATGTTTCCAGGGTTAACATAATTACATTATGTTTCGTCCGTATTTTAGATTATAAAAATATATTGGAAACGTATTATTCCTTTTTTAATTTAAACCAAAAAGAACAAAGATACAAGGCATCAAAATGTAGGGGTGTGACGTCACTCAGTGGTGAAAAAACTCCCACCCTCTGACGTCACGCGTAATTTTAACGGGCTATGTCTTTGTCATTTTCGGTCTAATTTACAAATGAAAAATACGTGTCCTTTATTTTTTAACAATCTAAAAGACGGACTAATTACATTTTTTACGGCAACAGGCCTATTGAAAGAACAAACAAGCGGCCAGTCTTTAAGTAGATTAGCCGAGTACGCATCATCGCCATCAGCCTATTGCAGTCCACTGCTGGACATAGGCCTCTCCAGTTGTTCGCTACTGTGGTCAAACAATTGGAGGGGAGGGAGAAAAGATGATAGGTCGTATTGAAGTTTGTGTTGGCATACAAAAATCCATTTCTACTTATAGTTCTACCTTCCTTATGAATTCTTTTGTTCTATCAATTTTATTGTCTTTTAATAATACAGACTGTCTGATATAAACAACACATATTTTATTTACTTGCCCAGTGCCCCATACCGCGAGTTTGAGAATCTGTGGCTTATACCGTATTGTCCCTAATTTAGGCCAAAAGGTTTTACTGACACGCGTATAAATTTTTAATTTTTAAGCACTTTGAAGGGAATATGTGGGAGATATTTGTGGCAAGGGAAAAATGGCACCTTTGAAGATGGGTTATTTTGTCTATCTCTACGAGGTCTATTTTAAGTGGTTATTTTCCCACAACTAAACAATTCTACTTTAACAGGATATTACCTATGCAATATTAAAACTAAAATAGGGTATTTATGTTTGACAATTAACTCCATGGTAACCAAAAAGAATCCATAAATATAATTATGGTCTGTTTATTATCTACACTTCTACACTAATATTAAGAGGAAAACTTTGTTTGTTTGGTTGTAATGAATAGGCTCAAAAACTACTGGACCGTTTTTAAAAATTCTTTCACCATTCGAAAGCTACATTATCCACGAGTAACATAGGCACAATTTTATTTTGGAAAAAAAAACTTTACGCGGACGAAGTCGCGGGCGGAAAGCTAGTGTAGAATATGTACAAAAAAGAAACTAATATACAAAAAAAAAACTAAGTAACTTTATCAGTTGTCTAGCACCCATAATACAAGCTTCGGCTTAGTTTGGGGCTAGATGGCGCTGTGTGGCCCAGCGTCATGTCTTGGGTTATTTATATTATGATCTATTAGAGAAATCAAAACTACCTAATAACTTTTTTGTGATTTCTCAAAGGGTTTTTTACTTTATATGCGAGAGGCGGCAGACGAGCCAGTTTGATGCCTGGTAAGCGAAGCAGAGTCTAAGGTCGCTACGGCCTTTTAAATAGGAACACGCTTGTTTGTTGAAGGTTTCCCAGTCGAAACCGAAGCGAAGTGCGAGTTTTCTTTAATGGTTCTTTCTGGCAGACATCAAAAAACATAGAAAATCAAACATGATGCACTCTTGGTGCAAAATGAGTGGGGAATAATTCAAATTCAAATGTTTATTGCAAGTCAATAAGTTGAAGAAACCGAGAAAATCCATTTGGAAAATGTACAATTGAGTCAAAAACATTATAAGTATCATTCTTTAGGTAAGTAAGACCCTGGCAAGCTAGAATACTTCCGAGTTGGAATTAAATACTACCGAGCTATCTTTGCTACTTTATTCGTTTATATTACAAACTTTATTGCACAACATGGCACAAAAGGCGTTAATGATAAGAGAATTCTCTAGCGATTATTTTTTTTATTTTATTTTTATTTTATTTATTTATACACATGACAGATTACGATCAAAAGAATTACTTACATATAAAATATACAATTATAATCTGGACTGTAATCCAAATATATGTGTAACAAATATACTTATGTGTCGAAGTTACTAAAACAGTATATAAAAAAAAAACACATACTTAATAAAATGGGAAACAATTGGGGTAAGCGATCAGATTCAGCCGACCATGCTGATCTGACTCAACACTCCGGCCGGCCACCGCCGGTGTGGGATAGAGGATATCCTTCAATATTCTCACATAGTGAGATAGTTTGGGGACAAAAATATCAAGCGTAGGATTTTTTATTGCCGTTTCATTATATTCACGATTAACCTTTGGATCATGCAGAGAGCAGAAATGTGTGCTACTTTGCAAGCAGGGATAGCTCGGTAGTATTGAAACCTCCGCAGAGCGCTACTTTACAGGTATGTTGTGTATATTTTACCTCAACTTCAACTCTCTTCACCAGCTCATCAGTTCTCCGTGCAGGGTCTCTGATCCGGTCCGGTCTAGGCAGCTTCGGCTGCGGCTGCCTGTAGTCTTCATCATCATCATCGTCAACGTCACGAGAGCCTGACTGCTTCTGTACCACGATGCATCTGATGGAAGGAGTTTTATTTTTAATCCACATAAACCTTTTTTTAATCCCTCTACCTATTAAAAAGTACCGCATCAAAATCCGTTGCGTGGTTTTAAAGATATAAGCATATAGGGCCAGAAAGACAAAAAAAGCGACTTTGTATTTGTATATAATACATACACCCACACACACACACACACACACACACACACACACACACGCACCACTCAACAATTAGGTACACATACACTCATTAATGAAATCTTAGTCGGTCTGTTAAAAAAAACGTGTCTCACACGTTGTTATTGTTTTTAAGACACCTATTTAAGATTGTCAGCCACGTTATATTGCATATATGCCCTCAAACAACATCTTAGAGGGTAGGGGAGAAGCTGAAAACCAGCGCTGCCCAGGTCTTTCCCTATGGCAGCACCAGCTGAGCTAATCCCCATAGTCTATATTGTAATCCGTTACCTATGTTATTTTTTTATGTGTTGATGTTGTAAGAAGACAATAAATCTTATTTTATTTGTTTTATACTATGTGTGTAAACAGCACATATGTGTTTTTTTTATAGTGGCTCGACATAATGGCTTCCCTACGCCTGATGGAAAGCGAAAGAGAAGCCCAAGTCGCTGTGACAACGGGCAAGTAACGGGCAAGTTGGGCAAAGGACCAGTTACAACTGACAAGTTGCCACCGCCATGCCGGCCCAACCCTAACCCCCCACGAGCTTTGTATTTACAAATCCACCAGGTGTTTAGATAAAGTGGCGAATAACTGGAGAGGCCTATGTCCAGCTGTGGACTGCGATAGGCTGATGATGATGATGAATTATTTACCTACTTACAGGGTATAAGATGATTTTTATCGTTTTCTAAATATTAGTTAAATTAACGTTTAGCTTTTTAGCTAATTTTAAAGGTTATTCTTAAAAAATCCCCTTACTGTCTACCTTTCATAAATAAATAAACAAATTATTCTTTTACAAAAAAAAAACTGACTTACCGTTTTTGTCTTGATGGCCAACTATTTGTAGATTCTGAAATCAATTCATCAATAACTACTTAAATTATCTATATCTTCTTCTTCTATATAACTATCTACTAACTAACTGCCTTCCCTTTTCTTTAGCAATTGTCCTCTACCTGAAGGTTGTCTGGAAGAGATCGCTCCCAGCGATAAGACCGCCTACATTGTACCTACGATATGTTTGTACACTCTTTCCTGTAAATGTTCATGTTTGTGCAATAAAGAATATCTATCTATCTATCTATCTATCTTCTATATACTTATAATAAATCTGTAGAGAGGCCAACTCTGTACAATGAATATAATATTTTCAAAATAACTATCAGTGGATGATTAGCAATCGATACTGATGCTAAAAATGCAATCAGTAAAATTTTTGTCTGTCTGTCTGTATGTTCGTTATAGAAACAATAACTACTTACTGAACGGATTTTAATGAAACTTGGTATAATTATTCTTTATACTCCTGGGCAGGTTATAGTATACTTTCATCACGCTACAATCAATAGGAGCAGAGCAGTGAAGGAAAGTGTTGGGAAAACGAGAGAATTTTTTATCTGTAACACTTTTGTACGTCAAACATTATTTTCCTTCTAG